>VACF01000732.1:0-32755 GCA_006891605.1 Pleurozium schreberi | reverse complement strand
TKSMAMMWYGTTATATACATACAAAAYATGTTGCTAGCAACTRTTTGCAATAGATTTGATTGYGTATTGRAAAATATTKCTTGATAATATTCATGGCTTATTTTGGAGTTATGCTCACATATTAAGCACTAATGCAAATACTTTAGGTTCAATTCATGATTTGAGAATGAATCAAGATAACTCAGGATGTGCAACAAGGTATCCAAAATGCACACGTCTTTCATTGCCCATGATGTTTTAGAATACTTACTAAGACATAAAAAATGCATAGACATATTAACAATTGTGAAAKTAAAATCAAAATAGCCATTGAATTTGCATAATTACAATTAGGCATTGCAAATGTCTATATACAATAATGAAACAATAGGGTTTAGGATTTGCATAATTACAATWRGGCATTGCAAAGGTTTGTATACTACAATGTAACAATAGGRTATTGAAATATGCATAATTACAATAGGATATTACTAAGTAGATATTATCATGAAACAAGAAGGTGTTGAAATTGCATAATTACAATGATCCTTGAAATGGCATGAAAACAATGACCATTGTAATTAAAGTGTTCCTATGTTGTTTTGGAGAGTTGAAACAACCAGAAAACAATGACACATTGTAACAATGAAAAATCAACCCCCTTCCTAAAGTTTGAAGGTCACTTGTTTCCGTAATTTAGACACTTATCTAGGATAAATTGGACTTCAATTCAAGAGTTAAATAAACAACCCACACTCATTGTCAAATAGTCACAGTTCAAACCCAATGCTATTTATATAAGATTCAATGGTATGCAGTCCCAGATTCCCAGTCCTAAATAGTATGCTTTCGTACGTGACAAATCCTCTAGTCAAATCCTCAAGTTTTGGTCAATTCGTCATTGAAATGCATGCACTATCAACTTAATCAAAATGCCAATTTATATACTATACAATATAATAAACTTTTAGGGAAATGATTCCTTAATTACTTCCTCTTTTCTTTCCCTCCTCTAATTCGTGCTCTATATACTAGCCTAATTGCAAATGTAAAATGTAAAATCAACACCATATTTCTAATAGTACATTTCATATGCAAAGCACGAATGGTGAAGAAACATTCCTAATACTTGTTTTAGTCTTCACGTCTGCCCATTCTATAGCTTTTACTTTTCCATTCAATTTGTCTTTCTTCAAGTGTCTTGAGCTTTGGTCAATTCGTCAAGGACTTAGCCTATAGCCGTCAGACAACTAACCCTATGACCGTCTATTGGACATATAGTTCAACTCGGCTATGTTCAATTAACTTGAAAACACACCAGACAAATAATCAAAGGCCAGACTGCAATGCATTTAGTCTAGTTGAGTTGTCTATACCATCAACCATTAGTAATTGCCAAACAACAAACTAATAGTTCCAAAATTCTACAGCTCTACCCGAGCCCATATTGACATTCTGTTAATTTGTCAATCATAATTTTATTCTCACTGTGCTCAAGACGTACAAACAATTTGTACAAAAGCAAATTGACAAGTCAGATGACACCCTCATCTAAAGCTAGTTAAATAATCAATTTGCAACTAATCACATATAGGAAGATTCGAAAGAGGCCAATAGTCTAGGATATGAAGTGGGTTGATTAGTCTTAGTGCTCTTTTGGATGAATCGTTGCATTCACTCTTTTTGCTTTTCGGGACTATAAGTCCAAATGTCGAATAGTCTCTCTAGCTCTCTCTCTTGAAGTAGAGCTAAAATAGTCTTTTGAATTGTATCAAGTTGGATGTTGTGAATAAAATTAAAATTTGTCCAATTGTTGTATGTGTAATTAGCTAATTGATTYAGCCTCGCGRGYAGTGAGTGTTGACAATTAGACTTTTGATTTCCTTTGTGAGTTCTGAGTGGGAAGGTATCCCAACTCTTTGTGTGCAAATTTGAACAAATTGTGTTTTGTAAATTCAGTTGACTTAAGTTTGTAAAGGGTCATTGCAAGAAACACCGGCCCTTTTCTCCGTCACAATGAGAGTGGCTCTCTTGTCCTCTGCTATAACTTTTGAATAATGAATCCAATGCAAAAACAAAAAATTTATTTCTAGATGTTGTGATTGTTATTGTATCCTTTATTTTTCAAAATTAAAAAAAAATTCATTTTATATTTAAAAGTCAATTTTGTTAATTTGTCACATTTTGGAATTTAGGGTTTTGAATACAAAAAAGTTTTTTAAACTAATGATTTTTGGCTGAAATTTTTGTAGTATATTTCTATAGTAGACATACATGTATCCACTAAAGGGCATCTAAAAATACGCTATTCTATATCCTCCACCTTCGTGTAAATAGGCTTTCTTTGCACATGCACTTGTAAACAATAAAAATGATTATGACTTTGTTTTTTGGGTCAAAGCTCATCACCACCTAATCCTCACAAATGTCCAATTTTTATATTCTTTGAAAATTCATTTTCTTATCTTTTACAAATTAAAGTGTCAAAGTATGCATTTTTGTGACATATTCTTGGACATAGAATTTTGGATAGAAAAGGGGTAGGTTGAGGTTTTAATTTATAATAAATCAACAGTAGTGAAACCAAAAAAATTAAAAATCACTCATTTGTGAAGACTTGATGGTGATGAGATTTGACCAAAAAAACAAAGTCATAATCATTTTTATTGTTTACAAGTGCATGTGCAAAGAAAGCCTATTTACACGAAGGTGGAGGACATAGAATAGCATATTTTTAGATGCCCTTTAGTGGGTACATGTATGCCTATTATAGAAATATACCACAAAAATTTCAGCCAAAAATCATTAGTTTAAACAACGTTTTTGTATTCAAAACCTAAATTCCAAAATGTGACAAATTAACAAAATTGACTTTTAAATATAAAATGAATTTTTAAAATTTTTGAAAAATAAGGGATACAATAAAAATCACAGCATCTAGAAATAAATTTTTTGTTTTTTGCATTGGATTCATTATTCAAAAGTTATAGCAGAGGACAAGAGAGCGTGTTACATAGGTGTCCACAAAACGCACGGTGTTTCTTGCAATGACCCTAAAACTAAATTGATAATAGGACAAGTGATTCTAGTTGCGTGAATTATTAATTTACTTGTGTGGGAAGGTATCCCAGCTCAGGGAAAATACAGATTTGTAAGCGGGTAGCAAAGAATTGGGAGTGAGCTTCAGTTCATTAGTATTTCTAGAGTTTTCAATTTCGGGCGAGAAAAATGTTGTTAGGCTAGGTGGATAGGGAGGGATTCCTTAGTCGCGCTAGAACTCCTAGGTGGGAAATCCGGTTAAGTGTCCAATCTCCTGTGAGGTCTCACTATCCTAGTTGGTAAATGGAAGAGCTGTAGTAATGCTAGAATGGATGAGTACACTTGTGGCCACCTCAGCTTCGTACGGATAGGAAGAGGTATTAAGGTCATTGTAATATAAGAGGATCGTACGGGGGATCTTTGTATGACCTGCAATCCAGATTATTGTCTAGATTGTTGCGAGAGACCAAATTGGATCCGGAGTAGCTTAAGAAATTAGAAAATAGGACAGTGGGGCTTCAGCCACTATAGGTTACAGAAGGAGTGGTGGGCCTACCACTCTCAAAAGTAAGAGGCAACCCCTATGAGGGTGAAACAGAGGTAAAACCAAACCAGAAAAAGCATAAGAATACATGTGGACAGTCCGAAATGGATTGGTCCATAGAAGTACCCAGGACCGAAAGTCATAAGATCCTGGGTTGTGGTGATTTTTTGGACCGGATAGTTAGTAGGGCCGGAAGGTAAAAGGAATCCGGTCTACAATTTTATGGACGTATGGGTGTTTTGGGTTTCCGGTCCAAAACTAGAAAGCAGGATTTGAGCTCAAGTGTGTAATAGAGTTAGATACTTCACATGATCTCTTGGGTTCGATCTTTAGAGTCACTTAGTTATACTCTAGAGTGATTTTTGCGAGTTTCACGGGGAATTTTCCTGTCATATATTGTGATAGTAGCTTATATGGTACAAGATGCAAATGTAAAAAAAAATAACCATGTGTTGTGTAAAAGTCTCATTCTAGAAGGAGTAAAAGTTTTCAAGCCTTGTTGGGCAAGGTTGAAAAAAATCTTTTTCACCTAACTTCAAACATTATAATCCTTCAATTCATGCGGTCAAAGTTTTTGAAATTTTTTCCATACATTTCCTAGGAATTTTTGTACAAATTCGTATGGTTAAATTTTGAAAAAAAAACTTTTCTTTAACATTTTTTTTCTTGCTGCCTTAAAAAGTGGCAGTTTTTGACAATTCCTACCCAAAATATGCCTCGGTTCTTTAAGGGTTAATCCCATTCCGTTTGTGTTAAAATAAATTTAAAAAATAACTTAATTCCTTAATAATGCATGACTGTACTGGCCTGCAATCTGAACAGGCAGATGCTCTCTTTGATCAAGWGGCAGAAAGCCAGAAACTGACTAACTGAGTGAGTGCAGTGATGATGATTCSTGCACCCGCTTGTGTCAAAACAAAAACAATAAAAAATTTAAAAAATTTAAAAAAAAAACTTCCACACGGCTTTATAACATGGGCAACTACAGTAGAGGGCTGTACTGTTGACTCCCGCCCTGGCTCTGTCGGTAATGAACCGAAAGCTACACTAAATAGTGAAATTAGGTTGCCCTTCCAATTAGGTTGCCTTACCTCTAAAAAGGTGACTCTAAAAGCCATTAAAGTCAACAAATATTTCTACAAAGACTTCCATTTGTACACATGGAGGTTTGAGTTCCAACTACACCAATAGCAAATTCAAAAGTAGTGCATTCTTGTACAATAACAATAATTATTTAAATAGTGTGGAATGTCGAGAAATTAGTGAGGGGCAACCTAATTGCACTATTTAGTGTACACTAAGGGCCTCCTGCCAGGTGAGTCAGGCCGGCGCAGCTTCTCCGGGGAAGCTACAGTGCCAATTTCAGAATTGTCCTGCTATGTGGACCGGTTGGGTGGGGGAGAGAGTGACTAAAAATAGCACACGTAGTGGATTCCCTTCAAGTTGACCAATCTCCACCACTCTCCACCAATGGGCTTGTCCACTGATATTGGTGAAGCTTGCAACTTGACTTCTCCGCTCACCAAGACCGGCAAGACAATCGGTGGTCACTTCTTGTCTTTTTCCACCGGACCGATGTACATGTSAGGAGGCCCTATATACTGTAGGGCATTGAAAGGCATGGAAGTCCAATTCTGCACATTTRGGTCTTGGGAGCTTTTATTGGCTCTGTCCAARGGTYAGAGACTAGGTCCGAAATGACCCTAAACTAGACGGGTGATGGCTCAAGTGGAAAATCATTAACCACAGCCGCTTTAATGGGCTCCCCGACACGGCGCAGCGCTAGGCCTCTCCCTGCGTTGTGCCTTGTGGTATCTTCTCCACCACTTTGTTGGCCTCTCTTGTTTCTCTGTCCATCCATGTTTTGTCGAGGTCTTGTCATGTTTGTCCTCGTCGTTCCTACCAGGCCACATGCGGCTGGCGGGCCTTGTATTTTTCCCTTTGCAATGAAATTACGTTTCATTTGTTTCCCAATTCCTGTGGTGTGTAATTCTGGCTAAAAATCTGGTTGCCATGAATGTGTTGTGTCAGCCCTCGTTGTGACCCTTGAAGGCCCTATACTCGTATATTATCAAAAAAAAAAAGACAAAGACTATGACATCAACTTTGGTTTTGAAATCTGAGTTTCTGAATTCTATCTACAACCACATCCACACTGCACAACAAGCTTGGTGGTTACACCGTTTTTGTTTTTGGCAGAAATGGCAGAGCTCTACCAGCCATAATTGGCCAGGTTTGTTGATTCTGCAATCGTAATTTGTATACCATATTTCATACAATATTTTTCTAAACTGTATTTTGTAGAGCATATGTATTATCACTTGACATCATCGTTGTCAATCTGCCCAAAACAAGAAAAAACAGATAGAAATGAAAGTAAAACCCTAAAACTGCATCATAGTGACATTCATGAAAGTTTGGAGGAGATATACGGTCTCTACATGTTTGGATTCTCAACCGTATAGTAGAATATTGTAGGTCCAGGCCTTTGAGACAAGCCAATTGGCGGAACCACATTAGGGCCAGTCACATGTCTAAAACTACCACATATACCTTCAATTCAAATTTCATGTGAAACCAAAATACGGCACGAAAATTATGAGCAAAAAAACACTTGTTCGAGGCTAAGGGGACAAAAAATAGGACAAGTGTTTCTTACAATCACCCAGGAACAAAAATGGAGTTGTAAAAAGAAGGAATTTGTACATCACGCAACGTGGCAGATCAATCAGCTGAACACACCCAGACTCTATTATTAATATTGCTCTCATATTTGAATCAGGAAAACTCTCAGATCTTCACGTTTACTAGGTATTTGAGGAGAATTTGATTTTCTTTCCTCTAGGTTCTCATTGAGATTTATAGCCGCCCCTTCAAGGGGTTTGGGAAAGGAGGTGTTAAACATTACATGAGATGTGAGGGCAATGGAGGGCCATTTCAACCCTTTTCCCTCACTGTTCCCGATGCAATAAAGGAACTATTGATTGTTGTTAGGACTCCAATTACTAAATTTTATTTATTTATTTGTGTCTGAAATCAAAAAAGAAGTTAAATTATTTTTATTATTTTTTAAATGACATGGCAAACTCTCGGCCACGTCACAACACTGATGTGGCAGAGTTTTCTGCGTTCCCACAGTCCAGGAGTTCATAGTCTCTTGGAGGCCTCAAATCTTATGTAATGCTTGCATGCGAGTATGGCAGACAATGCAAATATCTGTTGCGTAACAATTGAAGTGATTGATAGAGTTCAAAATAGCACTTACAAATTCTACAAGGGAAAGGGGTGTTTTAAGTATAGTCCTAGAGATAAGATTTTAAGTAATGACCTTTCTAGGAGATTTAAAGTAAGAAATATGTGTCTTTGTAATAAAAATTTATTAGAAAGACAAGTATTTCTTACTTAAAATCTCTTGAAAAAGTCATTACTTAAAATCTCCTGAAAAAGTCATTACTTAAAATCTTATCTCTAGGACTATACTTAAAACACCCCTTTCCCTTGTAGTGAAAGACTGTAGGTTCCTGCACGTAGTGAGATTTGGCAACGGTCCTGTGAGCTTGTTCGTAGATAGGTCCCTCGGTATCAGCCGACTGTCACTCTCCAAATACCATCATGTTTCAATGCAATCCAGCACTCGTTTGAGCAAAGACAAACGAAGGGCTGGCCAACTTGACTGCTTAAGCAAGTACGGCTGACAGATATTAACATGTAGCAATGGACAAATACAGAAGAAGAATCTTTGCAAAAATACATGGAAGCATCTTTGGACACTGTAAACCTGGGATAGTAAATCACGAATGAATTGAAGCATCCAGATTCTTACAGGGATACTAACTGCGGCATGTTTATAAAGAGCATTTGTAAGATTGCTATCGGTGGATTGGTTCCTAGCCAGCTGTAGAGTCTGGAGATAATGCCATTCTTTAATTTGAGAGTGAAATTTCCCCAACAAACTTGTTGCCACTCAAATCTCTGTAAGAATTCCACGTGTGCACATCARTAGAAATTACAACGTAATTGAAGCCCATTCTGAGACAACAYACTAAASGAATATATTAGCGGACTCCAATTTTTKAGTTTCAAGAGTAGGTCAATTCAATATAAAGTAGTGATTAATGTCGCAGATCCGTAATCAAAAGTTACGCATTCAAAACAGTGTAAAGGGCTGGGAGATCTGGAAGACTTCCGTAAAATGCATTGTCATGGAGATCCCTACAACATGGCACCGAGACACAGGATGTAACATTGTTAGAACCTCGGTTAGAACCAGTCAACTAGGGTGTTCATGAAAACCTTCAGTTGTTTCTCTTTCAGGGACGTAACACCCTCTACATGATACATGCGCTCTTGGGATATGTATGTGAACTTCTTGAAGGCCATAAAATCTCTATGGCCAATTTCATTAAAGTGGCGGTATTCCATGTGCCATTTTCAACGCTGAAGTTTGAACTGGTTAAGTGAAATGTAGGACAAGTATAGATTTCGAGCCATCTACGACCTTTGGAGATGTCAAAAATCTATGAATTATTTAGATTTTAAACCGCACAATTTGAAACATCTAATACAAGTATAGATTCCAAAAATCTATGAAGGGTTTAGATTTCAGACCGCGCAGTCTGAACTGTAAAAAGCGCCAAAATAATGGAATATCGTCATTTTAACGAAACTCCCCATCTCTGCAGTCAAGTGTTCACGCAGGACAATCACATTCAAGCAAAAGAAGCTTACAGGGTTTTTAAAAAGGGCTTTTGAATTTCCTGAGGAAGAGGTCCAGTCAACTTTGGATTTCCAGTCAATTCTCTGCAGCATGCAAGAGTTTTCGTCAATGTCATAGAATGTGAACGTTCCATCGCATATTGATAATCTACTTTTGGTAACTTGGTAATTTGGTATCCTGACCTCTGTCAATCGGAAGTGAATACATGACTCGTATTGTGAGGATTACTTACAACGTGGATAGAGCAGTGATCGATGTTTCCAATCTCTGGTGGTAAATTGCCTGAAATTGATGCATTATAGAGGCTCCTGCATGTCCAGTTCATCATCATATAAGCAACTCGGGTTCTAAATTTTACAAAATCTAGTGGAGACAGAAGCAACCCACTTAAGTTTGTAGGACATATTGAAATCTGGTCTATGTAGGCCCCCACGAGCACCAAGTAGCAATTTCAGCGAACTGAAATTAGTTATTGGGCCAAATACACGTCAGCTGGCAATTTGTCGCTAGTTTCCACTAACTGACTGGCACTGGTTTTAACAAGTAAGGTACTGTAGTCTGCTCTTATAGCTCTAAAAGCGATCATGCTACGGAGGTATATTTTGCTTTCTTCAATGTACCAGCAGTGTACATTTCAGGAGGTGATCGTTTTTAGTGACCACTGCATTACAACTTCAAAAATTTGTAACTAATTCCTTGAAGGTCCCAAAAATATGAAACCACTTGGGTTAGATGCCAGTTCAGTTGGGTGTAGAGGATGATATCCAATATTCTTGGGAGCAAGGGTATTTTTGAGTGGAATTCCAGCCAGCCAAATTGCTGCCGAGGTTGGGAGTGCTCTTGTTCCATTCTGCCCAAAGCACTTGCAGAACCTCCACTATAGCAGGTCCCACCACACACCGACAAATCACTTAATTTATCAGAGCCTTGGCTAAGCTTGAAATTAGCCAGAGCTCAGGAAATCTACATGTTTGACTTAGCGAGAACGGAAGCACCGAAACTCCCGACCCACTAACGAGTGATATATCACATATTTTAGTACACTAAAATTACCACTTCATTGGTCATAATTTAATAACCAGAAAGGATTTCACTTTTAGAAATTTAACCAGTACACTAATAATAGCATTTAGTCTTATGTTACCAATACACTAATGATGGTAAATAGTGTTACCTACACTAATTGATTTAAAACAGCAATAAGTTTTTACTCTTAATGAATATTTTTACCAATTATAGGTACAAAGTTTTCCCAACTATAGTACTATTAGGATCCATGCACGTTGTAAAAATATTCATGAAGAGTAAAAACTTATAGAATTTCTAAAATAGTTAGTATGGGTAACACTATTTACCATCATTAGTGTAGTGTTACTTGAACTTTTACCACACACACTCTAAATTCAAGTAGTTTTCATTTAGTGTTGTGTTCACCACCCCTTAATTCACATATTTAGGTTTATATTTTTTTCATTGCAATTTGATGAAACAATATGTAACACTAAATGTAATTTTGTAAAATAATTTTATCCAATAGTTGACAAATAGTGTCTATGTTGACATTTAGTGTTGTAACACTAACATGATTGTTGACATTAGTGATGTGCTTCGTAATTAGTGTTGCCAACACTAAATACCATTATTAGTGTAGTTGTCTACACTCCAACTTTAACCTTGTTGTGCAGTGTGAATGCGGATGTAGATAGGATTCAGAAACTCAGATTTCAAAACTAAAATCGATGTCATAGTGTCTGTCCTTTGGACACTGGAACTTCCCTGTTGGGAATCAGGATGCTTTTTTTAGAGTAAGACTATTTGACCAACTTCAGAAGATGAACTGGTCCACTCATGTACTCTCCACAATGAATAGTGAAATTAGGTTGCCCTCACAAATTTCTCGACATTCCACACTATATAAATATTTACTGTACATGTATAAGAATACACTGTTTTTGAATTAGTTATTGGTGTAGTTCGGACTCATGAACCTTCATGTGTAGAATTGAGAGTATTTGTAGAAATATCTGTTGACTTTGATGACTTATGGAATAACTTTCTTGGAGGTAAGGCAACCTAATTGTAAAGGCAACCTAATTTCACTATTTAGTGTAGAGAAAATGGGCTCACCATTGGGAGCCGGGGGTGGGTCTATAACACCACAAAACTGCAGTATTGACGTGGAGAAAGTTCACCCCACCAACTGCTATTCTCCAACTTTACCGCTACACTAATGATGGTAAATAATGTTACCTACACTAATTGTTTTAAAACATCCATAAGTTTTTACTCTTGATGAATACTTTTACCAACTATAGGTACAAAGTTTTCCGAACTGTAGTGTAGTACTACTAGGATCCATGCACTTTGTAAAAATATTCATGACGAGTACAAATTTAGATCATGATTTCTAAAATAGTTAGTATGGGTAACACTATTTACCATCATTAGTGTAGTCCTATGTCGCACATCTACAATCTCAAAGTCAAAGCTGACTGACCGTTCAGAGTCATATGAGCGTGAATCTTCGAAGTTAATTCCTTACCAATGCATCACTGTATTCGCCTGGAATTTGGGCAGGCCGGTGCTCTCTTTGATCAAGAGCCACACCGGTGATGAGTCCACACGGCTTTACATGGGCAACTGGAGAGCCGTCCTGTTGATTCCCTCTGTCGGTAATGATCGGAGATTTAATACCGACCCCACAGAGCTCAAAATTATTTTTTCTGCACCGTGGCGATCATTTCATTTATCCAGAAGTTCGCCATCGTGACGTGCTCACGTGCAACATCCAATTCGGATGAGTTTCCCGAGGAAAACTAAACTGTCATTGAACTGTCAAGTTAATTCATTGAAAAATGAGACTGGGTCTCAGAAAGCAACTCACGAGTCCTCACATGAATATCTCAGGAGCAACTCGTGATCTTTTGCATCATTCAGGCAAGAGGCATGTACAGCTTGCCAATTCATWTCACTAAGAGCTGCTCTCATCACGATATTTCTTGCGAGTACTGCGGCGCTCTTTGCGATCTTCYTCGTCACGATGTTTTCGTTTCTTGCGCTTCTCCTTGTCATCTCTGGATTTGTGACGCTCTTCTTTCTTCGATTTGTGCTTTTCATCTCCGGACTTCGAGCGTTTCTCTTTTTTCTTGTGACGCTCTTCTTTCCTTCTATGTTTCTCTTCCTTGAGCATAGCAATCACCGCCAACGCATCCTCTACAGTTTCCAATTTCCCTGGCAAAGCTGAAATTTGCTTCGGTTCTGGGTCGGCCTCTGGAGGTGCAGGGCCACCCACTCCAACCCCATGCTTCATCCAGGCTGGYTGCACCACCGCACGGCCTCTACCCACAGATCCAGTGGCCAGCAAGTGTTTGGACATACCAACTACCGCCATTGGAGGTTGCATGCGCTTTGAGCTTTGTCTAGGTAATCTGTGCTCACTCTTTGTGCGCTTTTGGATCGTCAAGTCAGCGTCCTCCTCATCCGACAACAACTTGTACGTCTTCTCACCTGAGGAGTAGCACTCTTTCTTCAAGTGGCCATGACCACCACAACGTTCGCACTGTACATTTAATACAGCATCCAATTTGAACTGGTGACAGGCCAACAATGAAAATAATGAACATTACATTCTCGAAAGCCTCATTGACCAACAGCCACATAAATTTCAATTCCACACAAAGATACCTGTTTGGCTCCTACAGGTACCCTTCCATTCTCTCCTAACCAATTAATTGTCCACCATCCATTTCTATGTCTCCACAACAGCCTACACATGGTTTCTTTGCAAATACACGGTCTTCCCAAATTTTTCATGAATGTCATGAACAAGTAAAAATAAATTCGTCAGCATTTTATACTCATCAAGTAAGGAAGAGTATCAGCCTGCTGTAAACTGATTTAGGAAAACAAGCATCCATATTGTCAATCAAAAATCAACCTCTCTAACATCATGGCTGGCACCAAYCTCACCTTCTGASAAGAGGATCCATGGAATCAACCTGGAGAACTGAGAGCAGAGGTGACCTTACAAATTATTTGACACTATTTAACATGTTCAGGATGGTGCTAACCTTTTGAGGTTCTCTCCATGCAGGTCGTGACTGCTGCTTCTCGGCTTGGATGTTATTTGGATCCAAATCTTCCCCGTCACCCTGGCCAACATATTTCATCGAACAGCCTATCTTAGACTTCCCGTTTTCTTCCACATTTACAGAAACCACTTTAACCCACACCTGCTCCCCTTCACTGGCCACAGCAGACAAAGCCTTCACTTTTGCCTCCTCAGAATCGTCCCTRTTTGTGACCTGAAAAACAACGAACAACTAATAATCAAGTCATGCTCTCAGACTATCAAATCATAGTTTCGAAGTTTCACTCCGTCCCCGAGTTGCAGCGGAACCCTAACTGGTAAGCAATCGTCCGCAAATTCTCTAGAATAATTAGAAATGTAAGCAGCTTGAAAGTGTCGGTCAGTGAACCTCATGGTCGCTAACTTGAGAGAGATGAACAAGTCCATGATTYCGATACCCCTCCATTTGAACAAAAATGCCAAAAGGTCGGATTGAGTGCACTGTCGCTTTGAGAATGCTATACAGAGGTGGCGCTACTGGTTTGTCATCGTCTCTGTCTCKTCCTCGACCTCTTCCTCCCCAACCGCGACCTCTACCCATTGKCCTCCTCTCATCATCTTCATATCTTCCATCGCTATCCCTACTCATCGGTCGCCGCTCTTCGTCGTACTCTCGATCTCGATCTCTGACCCTGCCCATGGGCCTCCGCTCATCATCTTCATAGTCTCGGGCCCTGTCTCTGCCCGTGGGCCTCTGGTCATCGTCGTCATATCCTCGACCTCTATCTCTGCCGACGGGCCTCCGGTCATCATCATCGTAGGCATCTTGCTTCCTCAAATCAGCTGCATCATTGTCATTGTAACGACGGGATCTATCTCCCGAATATTGTCTGACCTCCTCTCTCCCACCGCCAGACGCTCGACTCTCTACACGCCGATCCCTGTCAACGTCTCTGAAACTTTCCCTCTCTCTGCCTCTATCTCTAGAGCTTTCCGTCTCTCTGCCTCTGTCTCGGGAGATTTCTCGTCCTCTACCTCTGTCCCTGGAGCTGTCCCTGCCTTTGTCTCTGGAGCTTTCTCTTCSCCTCCCTCTGTCTCTGGAGCTTTCCCTATCCATGCCTCTGGAAATTTCGCTTTCCCTGCCTCTATCTATGTAACTTGCCCTATCTAAGCCACTATCCCGATCCCTTGGAAGCTTTTGCATCAGCTCAGACGTTACCTGACAGAAGCATACAAATCATTACAAATCTCCTATTAGATACGATCAAGTCATCTTTCACTTAAGCCGTTTAAGGTACCTCCACATATGGGACTGTTGTGTTTGTGTAAAAAAAAATAATCCCCTTCGTTTTATCAGTTTCAGAATCGAGGTTGACCTAAAGGGCACAACGCAGCACCTCAAGGAAGTGGACTGAAGAAGGCACAACGTGAAGATTCACGGATAGGTAAACATAAGCCATTTCAATCTTATTAATGGCATTGTAATAACCACATAATCTCAGAAAATTATGCGTTGATTTCCGATGGAGAATCAACTCACCGGCGAAGAGAAAGCATCGTGAGCAGGCGCCATCTCCTCGTGGGTCCTTACTGATTGATATCCTGTTCACARAGCATGAGAGACAATTGAATTTCCGGGTCTAACGTAAAAGAAATGAGCAATCCAAACACATACGCCACCACCCAAAAAAATTCACGACTCGCGAGACATCGTTGCCCTAAAAACCTCCTCCCGCACCCTCACAACTAGTTCAAAGCTAGTGTAAAATTTGATTATCGGATTTATAAACTTATTTACACTGCATTCTCTTGTAAAAAATTGCGAGCAGAGCGAAGTGACAGAGCATCAGTTAAGAAAATGCAATACCGATAATCGGCAATCACGAACTAGCATTCTACAACGCCTCGCACACAGACCAGAGGAAAGCAAATAGCATCAACATGACTTTCCTTTGGTCCATACTGCAACGAAAACAACCAGTCACATTCATATTTCAATGTACGATAATACCTGACGGTCATCACTTAAAGCATAATGAGTTCTATTTCAGCTCACAACATCTAACSATCTCACAAAAATATCCGAAACATCAAACCCTAACACCTCCAAGAAAATTATCGAACCGCGAACACATTTCCATGGATCAGAAATTTTATATCCAGGCACAACGGCGCAGGTCAACCGTGGGCCTATCGCTCGATCYTTCAAAGCTCAAAGCTCCTAGAACTCAGGCAATAATCGCCAACYAATTCAAAAACATTTAAGCGTACACAAAAAACAGAACTTCCAGAGACAATGAGAAAATCTTCGTACCTGGTAACCAGACAGAGACAAAAACACATGAAAAAATCCGAAGTCGATTAGTGCGTGGAGACTCCTTAATTCTGAACAGAGGCGAGGAAACGGCAACAGATCAGAGGCAACGAGACGCATCAGAGTAGGTGACAAGTTCTGACAAAGAACTAGTTACCCTAAGATGGCGAAGACACATTCCAGAAGGAATCGGGACAGTAAAGAAGTCTCTACAGTAGTCTGATATAGATAGATATAATTTCGTCCAAAAGGATGAATATCATCCAGTTTTCGGAAGAAACCCTGAAGACACTTCCGTCTTCTTCTCATGACCTGCGGGGTTCAAGTTAATTTACTGGCATTTCGCCATCGTGTACATCACAATCCCTTTAGGTTTGGATTCCTTGCTGCTTTACTCTGTCTGTTTGCATTTTTGTTTTCTATTAGTATTTCAATTTTGTTTCTTACGTTTCGATGCCATCTTTATATGTTGTTGCCCCGTAGTGTAATTTGTCTCTGGATTTAGCTTGAACTCCGTTTCTGTGAGGTTTTGAATAGACACCACTTGACATTAGCAGTTCTTAAGAGGATAATATTGAATGTTTTACAGGATTGTGGTGGAAGCAGCTTGGTGCGACGCATTCGGCGGTTGCTATGGCTGTGAAGGCGCTCTGTTTTAAAAGCTAGTGGATAGAGTTTCTTGTTTTTTGGATTGAATGGCGGTTYCCGTGGGAGCTGTGTCTCGGTCTTTGGTCAGTGGACAGAAATTGCAGCAATCTCCACCGACGCTGCCATCGTCGCATTTGCTTCGGGTCCACTCCGCTCAGCTAAGCAGGTATCATTCATAAGGATTCTATATTGTGACGAATTCAATGAATGCTTGTAGGTATGACAGTGTAATTTGAATGATCCAACATCGATTATGGAATCTCTGTTGGATATGTAAAAATTCCAGGAAATTTTTGGATTTTTTTATCAGGTATTTGTGTTAGAGCTTTGAAGTGTTTCAAATGAAACCTAAGAATTGAAATTGAAAACGAGGTGCTTAAGCAGAGCATTAACAGAAGGATGTTTTGGTGCGCCACCAAATGACTTTGTTGAGACATTGGTTTGGTAGTATCTGGCTTGACTGRCTGCGTATTTCAGGGTCTGSCTATGTCTTTTGGAGCATACAAAATTGTAGRGGAGGGTCCTGAAGKYTTATTAGWCGATGTGCACAGTTTTCTGAGGGTCCTGGTGTGGTCTCACGCATTTTATTGCATGAAATATTCACAGATTTACAAGGGTTGTTTGCCAGCAATAGCCTTGTGGTAGATTTTGATGCTTTGTCATTTCTGTGTACTGATGATCCAGATAAAAAGGTTATGAAAAAGCCCTCCAGTGATTTTTTCTCTCTTAGTCCCTCAAGACTTTGGAAATCATGCATTTTTATACTTGAAGGTGGAAATAATTTGACTTATAGTTACTCTGTATGATGTGGAACTTGAAGGATTCGTCAAGGCTTTTTTCGCGGCTATTCCTCTAGTGCGTTTTTGGCGTCAGAAACAGATTCCTCTTCCGTGGCTTGTCCTTTGCGACAGCGACAGAATGGAAGTCTYGTAGTGCATGCCGATGCTGTAAGATCTTCCCACTTCAACTCCGTACCGTGTAACTGTAATTGCACATCGCTTATAGAGTAAATGATCCATGCCTTCTAAGTTTTTGCTTCGGCGAATTTTATTAGCGGCTATGGAACTCATAACTTTCTTGGTTCTTGGTTGGAAAAATCTCTTGGAAATTCACGCTGTGCATGTCATTTAGGAGTTCAAATTGCAAGTTGTTTTCAGGAGGTTTGTAAGTCTTCTTTTGCTTTCGCGTCCAGTTGATTTTTCAGAGATCTGAAGAATCTAATCGAATGTGTTGTACTCGGACGAGTGTTTGTGTATCACATTATTGGCTTCAATCGTTATTTGGTCAAGCTCCTCTGGTTCTATCTGGTTATTGTCTGTCATCATCCGTGTAGGCTACTTGCTGAATACTGGATTATAGATGTCTTCTTTTCTTTAACTTCTGTTGTGTTATGATTTGTGATGCAGCTGAATAGCAGCAGTAGAGCTTTGCAGGGTTGTGCACCCTTCGATGGACATTTGCAGAGCCGAATTGCAGAGCGAACAAGAAATTTTGAAAGGTTGGGTGTCAGAGCTGGCTCTCGGCGAGGAGTAGGCAGTGCAGATGGAGGACAAACTCTTGATATTCCATTGCTGGGCGAGTTTAAGATACCTGACTTTWCTGAAGTTAGGCATAACCTGTCTCAAGTAACTCCACTGAAGGCGGCGAAATGGACGACAATCGTGGCGGTAGCCTATGCAACCATGTCTACAATCGCTGGTCTGACCGTACTTAATYCCAATTTCTGGATGTACGCAAGTTGGCTTGGTGTGATATGGCCGTGGCCAGCAGCAATTATTTTGGGAATATGGACATTGCTGGCAGCTATAAGACAGGCAAAATCAGGAACCAAGGAGGGAGAGCAAGTTTTTGTCTTGGGGGGAACACTAGTTTGGTTGATTCTGGTTCCACTTGCCCATGTACACGGTTTCATAGATGGATGGCCTATCCTTCTTTATACTATGTATTACTTCTTCTTCTCTATTAGTGCTATTGTTCGGGAACGTATGTACGAAACCCTCAGCACTGTATCTGAAGAGCCGAGGTGGCAAAGTAGCCCTTCTCGGGTGGCTCAAATTGCATTCATAGTGGCCATTGTWGGGGGTCACTGGKCAGCWGCTTTTGAATCYCCTTTCCTGGTGGAATCATGGAATTGGGCTTGGCAATCCAAGTTGGCAGCAGCAATTCTTGGCCTTGCAGTAGTAGTTCACTGGAATGCAATTTACTTCCTAGGGAAATATTCTAATCGATTAGTGAACCCGATGTCTGTCGTAATGTTTGGGCCCTACAGGTGGGTGCGYCATCCCATGTACGCGAGCTACATGCTCTTGTGTGCGGGTTATTGCCTTGCACTTAGGTCGTACTTCAGCCTTTTGTTCCTTACCATATCCTGTGTGGCCTACTACGACCAGCGGACAAAGTTGGAAGAGAAGAATATGGTAGAGGTTTTTGGATCGATATACACCTCTTACAGGGAAAAGACTAAGCATAAATATCTACCTTGGTTGTACTGAAYACTGATATGCAATTTCCAAGCAGGCATTCTGAATCTTCATTGGCGTTTTCTTTAATGAAATGTGTTCCTTTCATTGATTTACAGTTTTAAAACTCATGTTTTCATGTTTGTCTTCAATTCTGGTATCTAYAGAGAAATTTCTCGCTTAGAAGATTGTGTTGAAGTACCAATTTGATTCTTCAGTAAATGCATCAATGTMTCAGGAAAGTGACTTACCTTCTGGATTGTGTGCCTGAAGCTCTTGTTTGCAGTTTATTCCATTCCCAAACCTTCGAAAGAATCGGGGGGAGAGGAATCACGAGAAGCTGGATCATCAGTACAAAGAAACGGCAAAGCATTTGACAGTAAATCCACTTCCTGACTTGCTCAGGATCCCAAAATTTGCGTCTYTAATTGCTCAGGGGTACTTGTTATCTGTTTTGAGTGGCAATGACGTGAGTAGAAGGGTGATAATGTTTAGGTTTTCATGAATATAAATGCATCACGTGGGAATAGTGGTGTCAGAGTGCGAGATTTTGGTTTCAAAACTATAAGCTTAGGGGATTCTGTTCCAAATCTAGAAACTCTATGCAGGGGCAAGTGTTTGGCAGATGAGATTCTGGRCTMATAATTGCACAAGACCAAATTTGAAAAGAAAAGGTGAAATCTCACTGGAGAAATTGTGAGCTGTGACACTCCCTAATTAACGTTTTGGGGTTTCTTAGAGGACTTGATTGAGTTGTYGAAATGCCAATTTACCTTAGTAGTGTCAAGGGAGCAACATTGGATTGTGCCATGTTGTGCTGTTATTGTGCCCCAGGGCCAATGTACTGTACAGTACATCATACGGTGCGAGAGTAAGGTACAGTAGTGAGCACTATGAACCCAGGAATGTTATTCTATTCCTCCTCTCCCTGTCGTTCCTTGTCAAAATGCACTTGACGGCAGATCCGATCCTTGACAGGGAACTGGCGTCTAGTTGTACCTAGTGGCGGATCTGTATTCAGACGGACTCAAGACACGAGATAAGAACGACCAGTTTACTATCTTGAGTGCAGCAGCAAATCTTTCCAGGGGTTCTGCGGTTTCTCAAGCTTTTATGAATGTGTAAGTTGTAACTTACGTTAATGAGCTGTGGTATTTTCCCAGAACTGAAGAGCCGTCCTTGAAATATTTGGCACTCAATGATGCAAAACTCTTCTGTATACTAACTTATTACGTACACACCTATGGCTGTGACATTTAAAAGGCCTGGCTGCAGTATTTCTTGCAGTCTGATTCATGTGTGAAACACATACATTTCTGGCGGGTATGTATTTTGCCCCCCTTGCAATGCAATTCCGTTTTTCTTGTTTAAAAAAAAAATCTTACTCCCTCATTCCACTAAAAGCTTCCTAATCAGGCTGATTTACAGTCTCTGYAGGAAGAATTTGGGAAGCTTTTAGTGGGACTGAGGGAGTATAACTTACATTAATAACTAAGAAAATGAAGTTGATCAGGCAAGGTTCTTGKGACTCTGTAGAAATCTTTTACGGTAATGTTACCAATAATTTGCTCTCAGACATGGGCGAGCCATTCAGTTCGATTCTGAAGTTTCACCTTCAAATTACTTCTTTTGAGTTCAGATTTTCACATATAGAATAAAGATCTTCAAAAATCATATTCCACTTGTTCTGCACACAAGATGAGGCCAACAAGGTCAAAAAGAAATTTAACGAATGGCTTAAAAACTATTATTTTATGCCAAAGCTCCTACACAAAGTAATTCAAATTACTTCAGTGCTCCTATGGTAATAACATTTGTATTGTGCTAATACGGGAATTCTGAGATTTTGTAACGCCTACTAATATGGAATCACCATATATTAACACTAAAGGCCCATTGGCCCCTACGGGGGACAAAATGGATTTGGGCAGGTTCATATGACCTCAATTTATCGTAAAACTTTTTGAAACTTCCTCATAAGACTCATTAGCTTTGTGCTAATATAATTTTTATCTCAATTGGTGCCTAGGAGCAAAAGTTATACCACAAAAAACCCAAATTTCATCTCAATGGGCAGAAAAATAAATCCACAAAAACTTGAATATTAAAAGAAAAGAAAAGAAATTCTCAAAGATTATAATTTTGTTTGCATTTAAATCTTATTACATTTAATTTGGATTAGTGATGTAAATTATGAACAATTGTGTTTTTCGGGCAATTTGAGCATCTTCTTGAAAACATGATTCATAGGATTCATTTTCTAATGCAATTTTCACGATTTTTCACTTTGGTCAGTTTGGTGATTCCCATATTTTGCTTAAACACACAAAATTGCTTGAAAATCTTACCCTAAATTTTTTTTCCTAGACTTTCAACTCAATTCTTTGACTAAAAAAAAAGTTAAATTTGAAGTCCATAGCGCAAAAAAGTTCCACAAATGGCGGTCAAAAACATTTGAAATTCATTTGTAGGCTTGTGTTCAAAAATACTTTATTTCCAACTTTGAATGCTAACATCTTACAATCTGTTTAGTCAAACTTCATGAGATTTTCACCACATGATTTTAGACAAGCTAGGTACAAGATCATGCAATTAGATTTTGAGAAAAACATTTTTAATGAATTCTTGGATGAATGTAGCAAAACTGGCATTTTTTTTGTGTTTTTGACAGAAAAAAGAGGCCTCGGGCCTCTACAGCTTAAATGAAGTCAACATAGGTTGGTCTATGCTATGACATACTATTTCAAATTGTATAAATGTCATCCAACTCTAATCCAACTTTTATGTACATCCATTTCCATTGAATTCATCCATGTTTTCACATTCATTAGACCATAATCACCAACATTCATCCAAATTAGTGTGAAAGTATCTTATACTAATCAAATTCTTGTTGTAACTGAATAAACTTGTTTAGTTAACAAAATACTCACTTTTTTCTAACTTTTGAAGTTTTCAAGCAAATAAAAGCTAGATTTTGAGAGTTTCTTTTTGAAAATTTTTCCCAAAAGCGAAAAAAAAATTGGTTTGGATATCAAAATCTAGCTTTAAGCACAAAAAAACAAACATGGTCCAAGTGATAAATTTTTACCTTAATGATATAAAATCTATCAAAATCCATAGACTATTCATGTAGTATATAAAACATGCATGCTAAGAAAATCTAGAATCTTGTTTTGACTTTAGAATAGAATCCAACAAGAATATAGAGTGTTTAGTAATTATAACTAAGCTCACATGATAATTTGTACACTTTTTGGTCAAGTACCAAAATTGCTAGTAGGCCTTGCGAGTTGCTACCTAGACAACTGTGCTAGTATGTAAGCCCAAGAATGCAAGCTTGTGAGCGTTGAGCCTATAATATAGGTATCTATAATATAGAGACCACACAGTATAGAAGATGTTTGTATCATAGACACCTATAAAATGGGTATTTGTAACATTATACCCTAAAATCATAGATGTTTTTTATTGTATATACACCTATTACATAGGTGTGTAGTATTCTAGGCTCATGAACTCACACTCCTATGCTCACATAAAAGCAACCCTTGGACCTAGAGAGGCAATTTGAGCCATAGATTTTATGTTTTCTTGTTTGTAGAGCAAAAATCATCTTGGAATGCCTACATGTAACTGATGTAAGGAAAAAAAGATTAAAATCACTTCGAAGTATTTTTTTCATCTATAAAAACAACTATTATTAAATAATATGCAATTAAATGATTACAAATGTAATATTTTTTGAAAGGTATTTAACTATTTCATTTGTCTTTTATCCATTTTTTAAGTATTAAAACAGCCAATGCAAAATGAAGTTCAAATGGTTTCCAATAATTTAGTTAGTTTTGTTCTTCCTTCATTATAGATGGCAAGCATTTAAGAGTTGATCCAATGACCTTTCCCACTCCACAACTTTATTTTGCAATTCCAGACCAACAATCCATGTCCTTTAACTTACGCTACCTCTTTCTCAAAATAAATCCATGGTATCTAGTGGGAAACTAGTCAAAGTATTGCGGATTTATTTTGAGACAATGGGACTATTGGAGTAATTCTTATTTTCACCAAACAATCAATGAAAAAGACCGGGTATGATCTCTAATTTTGAAAAGAGTGTCACTTCCTCCAAAATTAGTGATAAATTCTAGGTTGTTAAACTACTAGGGGGATTGCTTGATATAATAACCTTATTCCAAGTTCTATTTAGACTCCATCTTAGTGGGCCCATATGCGATTTTTATGATCAAATCAAGTTTAAATTTTGGGTTCATTGTGATTTATATTTGTCAAAATTGAGTTTTAGACTTCGACACTATATATTTACCTTGAAATGCTATATTTTTTTGTAAACTCACTTTTAAAGTAAAAATTATAAGAAGCTTAAAAATTGCTTCATTTCCTTTCAAAACATTGTATTTAGAAGTGTCAAAGAAAAAATGTGGCTACTCAATTTTGCCTCAAGATTTATATATGAAAAAAAAAATTCCTTTCTAGCTTGTAGTTTGTTCACTAATGAAAAGGAAGTTTGGGAGCACCAAGCTATAGTATCAAGGCTTGATATCAACGGTACTATGACTTTTGCCACCTATACAAAAAAGCACAAGGCTTTTGGCTCTCGTGGACGTCTGTATATGTATTGTGAAGTTTGGTAACCAAAAATAAAATAAAATTCTAATCCAAATATATCACAAAGCTATACAAAAGTTGATTTCTAAACAATTCCCCCTTTACATATCCATACAAAAGATACCAAACTATTCCTTTAGAGGTTAAGATAAGTTAAACCTTTGATAGGCACAACTTTGGACATGCCTATTGCAGTCCCAAAAATTCTTGTATGGTACATGTGTCTTGTAAGATGTACCACACAAAAGAAGTGGAATTGTATTAGGTTTGTCCAAATTTGTGCCTATCATAGGTTGAGTTACCTTAGTTGAAGTGATTGGTGGAAAGTTGGAATGTAATGATATTGTTCTGGCCTTCTAGGGTATACAAACTTGTTTTGGGGGGGGAGGGTGAAATTGTCATTGGTGATCAAAAATTTGTGGTCAAGCAATGACTACCTTTTGTGAGGGAATATTCTTTGTTAACCCGTTAAACACAAGCCCTTTTGGGGTTCAATAACGTCATTGCTTTTGAAGTGCTATAGATCTAATTGTCACTGAGGTATAGAGGTCTCAAATGTACAATTTTGTAGGGCTCATATGCGTTGTAGATTAGGTGAATCAAATTTGGAGTCATTTGGCTGCATAGACCACAAGATTATAGTGTTTTAGTGTTGAAGAAAGATGCTTTAGCTTTCCTAAAAACACATTTGGAGGTGAAATTTGATTTCTAAACCTACTCAAATGAAAAAACTTCAAACTGAAAAGTGCTTCGAAACCAATATGCAAACACATTGATGGAAGAACTGCAATTGACTCATTGTGTCTACAAAACGGATTTGAAATGTCAAAAAAGAATTGCAAAGAGCACATCTATGGCTAAACTATTCCTACTAAAATGCTTTTCAATCACTCATAACCTTTTGGATTGATATGAAAATTTAGCCACACAAACTAGACTAGTATGCGCAACTTTTAGAAAAAGCATGATTAGAAACAAAAACTATATGAAGAGGAAACAAGCCGCCAAAGTTCATTGTATTGTAATCCAAAGATGTCTAGATTTTGAACTTCAAATTTCTTCCAAAGACTCAAAACAACTTGGATTGACATGAAAATTTTATCACAATAATTAGACTTCAAGAGACTCTCCCCACCACCACCACACACAATTTGATTAAAAACAAACAGTGGATGAAGGAGGTACAAGCCGCAAAGTTGCAGCCGTCAAATGCAATTTTATGAACTCAAATTGAACCTATGAACTTCGATTGGCTTCCAAATAATCAATACTTCTACGATTGATTTAAAATTTTATTACACATACTAGAAGAAAAACTTCAAATTTTATACCAAGTTTTATTGAATTCATTCATGAAATGCAAAAGTTACAGCACTTTGAATTGGAGTTAAAACTATTTGAAAACACCTTTAGTCCAATTGGATGTTTAGGGGTTAATATGATCCATATGAAGCTTGGGTTCCCCACTCTATGTTCTTCAATGAATTCTCAAATCCCCCCGTGATGTAGATGTCAGGTCTTTAGATGATAGACATCTTCATCACTCCAATAAAAATAGAAATGTCCAAAACAAAAGAAGGAAGAAGGTTAACTCCAGTTTGAAAGACTACCGTGAATAAAGCATGACACATTGTGTTGGGCGTGGTTAAGCAATCTTAGCCTCATGGATCTAAATGAAAATGCTCAAAATTCATAGTATTTATCTTTCAACCCTTGAACACTTGGCTGGTGACTGCAAAAATCTTCCCTTTTGGTACTCTATGACATCTTTATTTTTTAAAGTGTTCATTGAAGTTCAAACTAGTGTGCATGATCTCCCTTTTTGCACAAAATTCCAAAGTTGAACAATTGCACTTTTGTCCTATATAGAAAGATTCTTTGTCATTCATCAGCCGATAAATAAATGCATTGTCATTTTAAGGTCAAGGACTAGACTAAGTAGTCCAAATTTCCGAAATTGTGAAGATGTATTATAAATTTATTTAGAATGATAATTTAATGATGAATCTAAAAAACAATACTTGTAAAATATGATTCATAGATCATGTCTAAGCCTTTTTTGAGCTTTTAGGAATTTGCTCTAAATTGAAAAAAAAGTCAACATTTTGATAAATTGTATCAATTTAAAAGAAACTGTAACTATACAAATTCAAACTAAACTTGTTAAAGATCACTTGGGAAAAGAAAACACAACAATATCACTCATGTATTGAAAGATTCTAATGTTTGATCACGAGGGTGTTAAAATTGCAAAAGTGATTTGAAGTCTTTCAACCCTTTTTTCACATGTCAGAAGTTGGTTGCCAAAAAATATGAGTTTCTCTCTTTGTGTTTGGCTAGCTATTGTGGCACAACAGTTTTGTATTTGGTTCCTATCAGTGGACACCCTTGCACAAAATCTTAAAAAGAAAAATCATAATCAATCTTTCTCAAAATCAATTCTTGATGCTAAAACTAGACTTCAAAAGAATTTTCCCTAAATATAACTACTACAAACAGAAACTTGGGTATATTTTATTTAACTTCAAAATGTTGTCGACACCAAAATTTGATGCATTGGGCAATTAGGGGTTAACCCCTCATCAACAAAGTGGACAAAAAGTGTCCTCTCATAGTTTGACAATCAAATTCAAAGTGATGTAACTTTTGCCTCCAATGTCCACATTCAATAAAACTTGTCGGAAAAGTTGCTCATATTAGTCTAGGTTGAGTGGTAAAAATTTCAGATCAATCAAAGAGGTATTGCGTTTTTGAGAGCCATTCAAATTTCACAGGTTCAATTAGAGTTCACTACATCCTATTCTGATAGTTGCAACTTCAGGGGCTTGTAACTTTTGCATCTGAACAATGTCTGAATTCAATAAAACTTGTTGGAAAATTTGAACATATTAGTCTAGTTTATGGAAGCCATCACCCGGGGTAGTTTAGGGTTATTTCAGACTATTATATTTTGGTTTTGAATCTCTGTATAGTTTAAAGTTCTTTCATTTGAGTCGGTATAGAAATTGAATTTCACCTCCAAATGTGTTTTTAAGAAAATTTCAGCACCTTTTTTCAACACTACAACATTCTAATCTCTCAATCAATATGGTCAAGTGATCCCAAATTTGTTCCACACCATCTACAAGATGCACACTACAATGTTGTACGGTTGAGATCTTCATAACTGATTGAAATTTAGACTTTTAACACTTGCAAAGGGAGGATGTTTTTAACCCCTAAAGGCGGGACCTATAACCATTGATTCAGAGCCTTGGTGCTCATCACTCAGTTTGTTACCATTTTGGAAATAGATATGTATGAGAAATTTTATGTTTATTTTTCAGAGGTGATATTACATGTCTTCTCTACTTTAAAAAAAAAATTAGATTTTTTTTGAGGAAAATTGATTTTTATGAGAGTTTTTGAAAAAAAGTGAAGAAAAAATCACATTAAATAGAGAATTATTTCAAAAAATCTGAAATTGGAGTAGATGACCTTCATTTTGTTAGTTGGTCTTAAACTCAAAAAATGTCATTTATTTGGAGAAATTTCAGATTTAGAACAATGAGCAGCAACTTCTCAAAATACACTAAAATAGCAAATTGTGCCATCCATTTTTTTTAGTTACTTCTCAACTACATGAAAGCAAATACTAGTTAAACTAAAAATTCAATTCGATAGTCTTTGTAACTCAACATGAAAGGTCAATAGAAAAAAAAGGATGAAAAAACTACTTCTAATCTCTTCTAAGGACCCTCGATTGTCATCCAATTGCCAGAGACCGGCACTAGTGGCAATCCATGTGTTTCAAAAAATAAATAAATAAATAAATTTCAGCACCTTTTTTCAACACAAATACATTCTAATCTAACAATCTATACGGTCAAGTGACCCCAAATTTGTTCCACACCATCTACAACATGCACACTACAATATTGTATGGTTGAGATCTTCATAATGACTCAAATTTAGACTTTTAACACTTGCAAAGGGAGGATGTTTTTAAGCATGGTTGGACCTCCGGCTATGAGGGGTTAACCCCTCAACGCCCAAGGTCCAACTATGCTTAAAAGCATCCTCCCATTGCAAGTGTTAAAAGTCTCACTTTGAGTCAGTTTTAAAGATCTCAACCGTACAATATTGTAGTGTGCATGTTGAAGATGTTGCGGAAAACATTTGGGGTCATTTGACAGTATAGATTGAAAGATTATAATGTTTTAGTGTTGAAAAAAGGTGCTGAAATCTTCTCAAAAACACATTTGGAGGTGAGATTTGATTTCTAAACCGACTCAAATGAAAAAACTTTAAACTACAAATTGATTCAAAACCAAAATGTAAACACTTTGGTGAAAAAAAATATCATAAATATGACTCATTGTGTTTGCAAAATGGATTTGAAATGTCAAAAAATAGTGAAAAAAAGTGATTTTTCAAGAAGTTTTTTTTGCTGCCCAGGCTGCCCGCGCTCCCATGAAAACAACATATCATACCATAACTTTTTAATCATGTAGTCAAAAGTTATGAAAATTGTTGTGCCTTAAAGCTACTCCTCGGGCACATGTTGTGTGAAAAATTTCAAAGCAAAGGAAAACTCCACTCGTAGTGAGCTGCCCAAAAAATCTATAATTCCAAAAAACATGCCTTGAGACTTTAGGGGTTCATTTCAAAGTTAGTCATATCTAAGACATATTTTGAAAGACATAGTAGGTTGAATCAATCATAAGCATCATGAACTTTAGTCTTTGTCCAAATTTTTTTGAGTCTAAAACTTCCTCATATGGCTTTAAAATATAAATTGCATATTAAATGTTCTATACTAAATGTTGCATACTACAACTTTTGTACATCTACTTTTGGACTTTGCCCATAGAAGCTTATGGTATGATTGTTTGAAGAAAAAGTTTCAAATCCATATTCAATGTTGTTTGTCATGTATTGTAAAATAAGACTTGAAAGTTGCCATATATATCCTAGTAAGTTGCCACATAGGMACTAAGCTAAAACAACCCATTATGGTTAAAATCAAGAGTTTGCCGTCACGCCATTGCCAAAAACATTTAACTTTTTCCTACATAAAAACAAGTATGCGACATAGCAAGAACAATTGAAGATATGCTTTTCCTACAAAGTATGAATTTTCTATGAATTTTATGAAGTGTTCAACCCATCATGGTCCAAAAGAGTCTCTAGAATATCCCAAAACCAACTGAAAATTTGAATCCATAATGCTCATCTTACACACCTAAAGTAGTCACAATAATTTCTAACATGGAAGGCCTAAAAATGACACTTTCTACAAAGAAATCACATTGAAAAGCAATGAACGGGGAGTACCGGCATTTAGTTACAACCTAGCCGGTTGATTTTGAGAATTTCCGAATGAGATTGAAAAGTTTTGGCAGAGGTTCCGGACAAAAAATAAGAATTTCGGAAATGGGCCGGGTAGGAAAATCAAATGTCGGCTTTTTGCCGTCCTCCCTAGGAGCATGTAGGAAAATTACCGTTTTGAAATTCATGGTTCTGGTTTTTAGCCGCCCGTGCTCATACTTTCTAGGAAATTATTTATACTAGGACATTAGGTGCATAATTGCATACTTCATAGTATTTTACTATATAATTTTACACTTTACAGACCATAACTTAAGTTAACTACTCATTGCTGAGTAGGTGACTTAAATAAGGTATAAAATTAATAAATTGACACTACATTAGGGTACAAGCATGCTTGGGGTACCCCACTCAGGAACCAAGGAACATGAATGAAATAATTTCCAGGAATCCTATTTTACAAATAAAAATGAGAGTAATTTTTTTAAAACATTAGTTATTATTAAAACACATATAGTCAAATCATTTTCATGAATCAAAACTTATGAAATCATTAATTTTTTATTTTCATATTTATTAGGATTTAATAGCTGATATCATGTCAATACAAAATATATATGTACATACAAGAATTTTACTATGATTTCTTGCATATTCACTAGTTAACAACTCACTTTTTAAGTTTCAAATATGAAATCCGCAAGAATTTTCAATTTTGAATTCCTTTTAGACGTAGCCTCTCCTTGTGCTGTTTTAGATGATTTGAAAAATAATGAAAAATAGTTAAATATTCCATATCAAGTTATAAATGACTACAATTGGTTATCAAAATATCATAAATCAACAAAGTGATTTGAAAATACTTTCTACTAAATATTTATATTCCTTTTTGATTCCTGAATGAAAAATGGACAATGTGACAGAGTATTGAATGAAGCTATAGGAATCAAATTAACAACATTATTCTATTCATGGAAATTTTTTTTGGATGATTCCATATTGTGTTCTATACAAAGTAAGAAAATTTGAATCAAAACTATATTTTTTCTACAAGATTTGAAACTTAATCTACATTAAAGAAATGAATTTCAGTGAAATATATGGTGTGACGCCAATTGTGGGGTACCCCAAGCATGCTTGTACCCATTACTAGTTTACTAATTAATACAATAGCTGGGCGCCTGGGTAGCTAGCTTTTATTTCTTTTTAGGGTTAGCCGTTCAGGACTTCATGCATTGATGGCGCACAGCCCTAGAATGACAACTAACGCTCACTCACTCAACAATCAACACTCAACAAGTCTTCAGAGTTCAACAATCAACACTCTACAAGTTTGGATTAGAGGCCACTAGTTCAGGACTCCAGGCAGTCATGCACCTCGGCTTTCAAAAATTAGGATTTACGACTTCAGGGTTTTTGGAGGTTGTCTGCATGTCTCCCTCACACCTCGACGTTGCCGTTGTCGCCGTTTCTAAGATTATGTAGAGTGCAAGCAAGTTGACTTTGCTCTCAAATTGTCAGCCTTTCTTTCTGCTAATCTATCTACATATTTTTCTACTTTAGCCACAAGTCCTAGTGCAAGCAATGCATCTACCTTAAATGTTGATGTCCATGAGTAAGGGACATCAATGTCTAAGAGCTTGTGCTCACTTGTATGCTTTAGTTGCATTGTTTTTTGCACATGTTGTTTTGATTATCTTGAAGGGTGTTGTATAACTATGTTGGTAGGACTCACTTCTCTTCCCATTTTTTTGGTTGATGGTATGTTTGTATGTGTAAATGATGGCTTTCCATTTTTTTGGGCTGATGGTATGTTTGTATTTGTAAATGATGGCTTGTACACTCCTCTCCCCATATTTTTGGCTGATGTTGTGTTGATATTTGTGAATGTTGAATGTTGTGTGTCATGTCGTATTAACCAGCCTCCGGAAAATGCATGGACCCTCTTCTAGATCTGTGCATTTTAGGAAGGCTGAATCCTTGGCCTTAAATTTGTAAGGGCAATGCTAGGTTCAAATCCTGCCAAGGATATAGCTATATGCTAAATAATATTTTTACAAGCAAAACAACAACTTAAGGAAGAAAGCAAAAAAAAATATAGAACCGACAACATTTGCCCCCTATAGGAAATTTTCCGATTGAAATTGGACAATGGCGGCAATGCCACCGAGAGAAAAATGAAGTTTTAGGAAATTGACCAGCTAATTTTGCAACCTCTCGGCACACTTCCGAGCAGATTTGAAAAAACCCGGGGTGGATGGAAGATCCAAATGTGAGAGAAAACAAAACATTTTCAGATATATGTAAGCATAGGACCTTGTAGTATTCTCGTTTGAAAAGATGTGGAAAAAATTTTAGAAACTTCCAGGGCGCAAATTGCAAGAAACTAGTGCTTGAATTGACAGAAAAACTCTTTTGGGCTGTGTAAGAAATTGGGCAGCAACACTTCACAAGGTCACATCAGTATGAAAAGAAGGTCCAAATGGTGGTGCTTCTTTGGATTCATTCTTCAAGGCAAGTTGGCTACATGCTTGAAAAATTTCAAATCATTTGGAGTTGTTTAACATCTAGGAAAAAAATAGTAAGCATAATGAAGTAGAGAATGATTCAAATACTAAATTATTAAGAGTTTATTTATGGAATTGAAGAATGCCAATCCCAATGGTTTTTATGTCGTAATAAACAATCTAGATCCATTATTTTTATTGTTTTCAAGAATATCAAAATTTGAATTAAATAAAGGACTTCAAAGCTTATTTTACAATAGGGAATCCATAACTACTCGTAAAATAAAACTCATAACTTTCATCTCATTAATCAAAATGGAATGATTCAAATGTTTTAACATTAATGTATACCTATAAAGTTCAAAGTGAATTTTTTTAAAGTGAATTTTAAAGAATTTTTATGAGTTGCCTGGACTGCCCATTGAGCAATGAAAACTACTTATCATGCAATAACTTTTGAACCATGTAGTCAAAAGTTATGAAAATTGTTGGGCCCTAAAGCTACTCCATGTGCGCTTGTTGTGTGAAAATTTCAAAGAAAAAAATAAAAAATCCATTTCTAGTGAGCTACCCAAAGTTGGTATGTTGCCAAACAACGAAGTTTGGGCGTTTAGAGGTAATGAAATTGAGCGAAGGTGAATTTCTAAACATGGTCAAAGAGTTCTCATGAAATGACAATTGCCAATAAAAATAGCAAATTTTAATACAATTACATGTGAATTTCATGAAACTAATAAAAAAGTGAAAAACTTCCATAGTTTACTACTTTTCAAGAACATACATCCAAATATGCAAATCTACTATCCCCTGAAAAGATGGCTCCCCATCTTGACATACCCCTAGCATTTATTGACAACCGTGGATCTGATTTTAAACAAAAACTAAAACCTTCCCGGCCGTTGAATCAAATTCAAAATACCCCATCCAAACCCAAGCTCCCGGTCGTCCGAGCCGTATATGTATATTGAATATGTATACAAAATATGTGTACAAAATACATATATTGAATATGTATACTAAATATGTATACGGGTAAAATCCCATATTGATTGTCCATCCTATTACCTTCTGAAGATTATAAGAGGTGGAAGGGGGGACACAAATTTAAAGAATTTAATTTTTAATTTTAAAAATTTAAAAATTTTAAAAATTAGTTTGTTTGTTTTGGGTTGGGTTGAGTTAATAATTTAAAAAAAAAAATCTTTTGGATGGATAGTGAGGCATGCCTCACTATCTCATCCACTCAAAAGACAGGTTATCATCTATAATATTCCTAGTTTGTAGAGCTTTGTTGAGAAGGCTATTACAAATTTTGGAGCTTAGAGTTGCACCAATTAGTTAACAACATTGTGCTAAAATCTAACTCTATAACTAGATCCTAGTTGTACATTTTATTTTTATCAATCAAATTGATTGAAACTAACCTAAAATAGAAAACATTTTTTTAAAATTTTAAATTATCTAATTTCATTTAAATTATTTTTTGAAACAAGATATGTCTCTCTAAAGTTAAAAGTAGGGAAAGACAAAGGTTTTATGGTGAATTTCAGTAAAATAGGTCGTTTTGAGACAAATAAAACACGTGTTTCTTGCAATCACCCACCAATCCTAGATGTCATTTCTACAATTTAGAGTGCATGGAGTAGAAAATTTTTGGACTCTCCAAAAAGCTATCAGCCTTTGACAAGCCAATCCATTTCTGGAGCTACTCAAAAGAAGGTATCTCTAGCAAAACAAAGATTCACCTTGTGTGAATATCAAGAGTTTCAAGTATATTTTGGTTTTCCTATCCTCAATCATAAAAAGGAGGTGCATTTGGAGTGCTTTCAATGAAAGATCAAAACAACACTTGTCACGACCCTCTTCCATTTACCCCCTGAGCGCCCAGCGCCCCAAATATGGCCTCTCCAATGTGAAAGATTGCCCTTGGTTGACTCTTATAATCTTTGGAACGATACGGTCAAATCATTTTTATCATTTGCCCATAGCTTGAAGTACAAGTCTACTTTGAATCGGTACGGTTAGTTTTTGTAGATCTTATTTTTAATGATAGTTTGATTGGAATGAGTGCGAAAGGGTCCAAACTTTGGTGAACATGAGTTGGGCGCTCAAGGATTAACTATCGGTAAATTAGTAATAGTACTTGAGAATGAATACTCAAACATTTGGGAGTTTGACAAAGTGCAAAAACAGGGGAAAAATTCCTCTTCAAGCAAAATAAATGTAATTCAAGGTCTTTTTTGGCATTTCCTAGCAGTCCTTTGGAGAATTCAAATATTCCTTTAAAGTTTGAAAAATGACATATGAAATAGGGTCATTGCAAAAAAGACTCACCTCAAAACGTAGCDTTTTGCACAGTACTCCTTTTTTTCTTTAGGAGTACTATATAATTAGTAAAACAATTTTAAAAAAAAGGAAAAAATATGTATGATTTATACACCTTTAAAAAGAAGGTTCCCTACGAAGGAAAAGCATAGAAGAATTCTCTAAGTAGGAGAACTAGAAAAGTGCAAAATTTCAAGAAAATAGTAACTTTCACT
>VACF01000731.1:0-39538 GCA_006891605.1 Pleurozium schreberi | reverse complement strand
ATATGAAAATTCATTGCATGTTGAAAGTGAAGTGCTTACTTTTCTATGAAATATTTTTTGGTAGAAATTGAAGTTGGATGAGATGCTGGATTTGCCGTCCTGCAATTTATCTGAAACGGTGCATAATAAGTGGCTTCAAATGTCCGGCAAAAGGGGGAACAACTTGTTTGATGCCACTTGCGATGACAATATTCGTGCTTGGATGCAAATGACAAACTACAGGGCATACCTTAATGGCCATGCGTCGGGAACAGGTCCCTCAAAATGTGAATTGAAGTTGAGAACTGCTACACAAAATAGAGATCCGAAGAAAATTGCAGAAGCATTGAACACCTTACCTGGAGCCGAGGAACTTGGAACTTGTGTATCGCATTTGGAAGGAGAAGAAATTTTTGGAAGCACAAAGAGGAAGTTGGACGTACCCATTGGCAACGAGGGGAACTCCCTTAGGCCTGACAAAGTCAATTTTTTCCAACCTCGTGTTCGAACTAGGTCCACTGCATTGACTATGGATTCTTTGGATGGCAAAGGTAAAGAGGTCCAAGGTAACACTTCTCGACATGTTACAGTTGCATTCGAAAGTGATTGCGACACATCAAAGTGGCACATTGCAAGGATCAGCCACAAATCAAACGCAAGATGTCAAGCTCAACAAAGGGGGTCAAATATCAAGTGCTGTGCTAGAATTGCAAAGGGCAAGAAAGGGACAGCAGCTCCTACCTATTGCGGTAGAAAAAAAGATTATGGGAGTAAGCAAGAGGTGATGGTAGACTTTTGGTTTTGTTGGGATGACATTGAACGATGTGTGAAAGGCACACAACGGAAGTGGGTCATTGATTGGCCAAAGGTGCCAGAGCTTTGGCCAATTTTGAGTGGGACCAACCTCAACCGCGAGGAGACTTTGCTAGTACAGCATGCAGGCTTTCACCTCCAAGAACAGCCTACATTGTCGCCACGGCAACTATTCAATATGTCAAAGATTTTCAATACAGTTATGTACAACCAACCAACGCCGAAGAATTCGGATGCATATCCAACAGTTAGAAACAACCGAAGCATTCGGAGGATTGCAAATGCACCAAGTACTGAACAAAGAAACAAATGGAAGAGTGCAGGAAACATTCGAGGGTCAATTGTAGAAGTGACCTTGCTCCCCTTGTCGGGCCTAGGTGCAATTGTTTCATTAGAGACTGGGGCAGAGCACAACAAAAATGTTTATCGGATTACTGTGGGTATGTTTCCAACCTGCACATGCCCTGACTTTGTAAATATGGTTGTTTCCGCTATCGGAGGTCGACAACAATACGTCAATTGCAAGTACCTATACTACTTGTATTGGTACTTCTCCAAAATGGATGTGCACAATGATAAATTCATTCATGCACCAAGTTATAGCTTCAATGAATTGAAGCTTCTTCTAGTTCGAGCAGGCATCATTACAATTCCTGGGTAGGCATGGCTACAGTTTTCAGTGTACTGTATTTGGTGTAAATCCTATTTCAAATTTCTTTTGATGCAAATGACGCAACCCATATGTAATTCCAAATGTACTAGTAGCTTCCATTTCTTGTCCTTTGCTTTTCCGTTTTTTTCAATTAGTATCCATTTAGATTTTTATTTTTTTCCCAGTTTCTTCCCATTTGTTTGTAATTCACATTTTTGGTAGTCATTTTATTCATTAAAGTCTTTACTATCTTTACTTGTTTTTTCATTTTTTTGTAGGACATTATCTATTTCTTATAGTGCATTTTTTTAAAATTTTGTACTTAATGTTTATATGTGAACCCTAAACCTTGAAAACCATCATGCCAATTAGTTATTCTTAGAATAATAAAATTATAAAACCCTAAACACTTACAAATTATAATGCAATGCCTACGACTATACGACAAGTCATGTATTTTTGGCAGCCGCTCACATAAATCCAAGGGGAGTTGAACTCGGCCCACCTGAAGAAAATAAATACCCTCTTACAACCAACAACAGAGCACTTGACATGGTGTCCATTCTAGGATACCATTTGTATTTGTACGAATGAAAACACTACTTTTACCAAAAATTAACCTCTATTGAATGGCTTTCAAATTCCCCACATCAACTACACAATTTATTGTTTTGTCTAGATAAAGTGGTTTAAATGAGAAGGGGAGTTCAAGAAGGCCCGTATGCCTGAAAATAATGAATATAATGTATTTTTCATGTCTTTTCATACTACCACATGTTAGAAATTCCAATTGTTATGGGATACATTAAGTCACAATTTTCAAAATTCAGTATAGGTAGTCAGAAAATTGCATGAGATTTTTGCCAACATCGCATGGGGCTACTATACTTGAAGCAATTTACTTGTTTTTTGTTGTAGCACATATCCGATCTACTGAAACTTAGGACAATCGTTTGGAACTGTAAATGCTTGTCCCAAAAAAAAATAATGAAATCAAAGTATGAAATTTATTGTCATCCACGGTTATAGGGGATACGGTCATGGGTCTCTAAACTTACTATAAATAGTAAATTTTCTTCAATTCTTGGAAAAAAATATTGCCAAAAAAAAATGGGAGCAAGAATTTCAAATATATTTGGTTTTGGGGCTCTAGGCTCACAAGCTCCATGCTCGCAGCTCGCAGCTCACAGGCTCACAGCTCCAAGCTCGCACGCTAGCGTCGTTGTCTCCCGCCTCCAACGTCGCCGAGAGTGCATCCATGAGCAGGAAATCATCGCCAAGATGTTGTGCTTTCAATCTCTATTCATCGCCAAATTTGGCTAGAGCTTTGAAAGTGCAATCGCCAGATTGCGTATTGCTTACTCCACTACTTCGCCATCTTCATTTCCACTCTCTCTCAGTTTATTGCTTTAGTGTTGCATTGCTGAGTACCTYTCCTCCGCTCCTCCTCAGTTAATCCACATTCCATTGCCTCTTTGCAAAATGCAAATTTCGCATTTGCTGCCACTACGCTTAGTTCTTCAGCTCCTCCAGAATTCTTGCAAACTTCTCAAACTCGTCATCCGTTAGCACGTAGGATGCTCTGGGCTTCATTATCTTCCCCAAACTTCCAGGATTAGGAGTCAACCATAAGTGAGGTCGGATATTTCGCCTTTGCAAATCCCGCCTAACTTTCACGGTGTCCTTCTTCCCGGTTATGGTCTTCAAAAAATTCTTGGCCAAGTTCATTTCGCAATGCATAACGTCTAGTAAGTAGCGGATAAGAAGATGCTGTCAAGGGAAAACAACGACCAGGGTCAGAAATCACAAGGGGTTAGGAACCGCAGAATGGCTTTAGACAACATCGGCGTCACAGTACAGTGATCGAGGCTTTCAGCAGTCCTATTAAAGTCGTGAAGCTACAATGCGACTACAGTATGACTTCAGAACCACTCTAAAAGCACTAGTAAATGACTGTAGGTAGTGGCAGTGTGACTGGTAAATCACTTTGGGAACTACCGAAAACTCACCTTCCAATACCGCAATCTATGCAGAATGCTAAGGCGCTTGACGCCGTGTATTTTGGAGGGATCACTTGTCGCTCCATCTTGGATTCCAGCTGCTTTCCAAGCCGCGTACTCCACTGCATATTGTATCTGCTCCTCAACTAAAACAGCACGCGGAGGAAGGCGGTCTTCCATCTGACCACTGAAGTGCTCCTTCATGCCCGGTGATCTGTAAGGATGGTTTGCTGGCAACCAACGCCTTGTTCCCCCATACGTGCACTTTCCAAGCTCAACGGAGTGGTCAGCCCCCAAATCAAAGCCACACCATGGGCAAGCGGCGTAGCCTCAAGTGGTGTGCAAATCCTCCTATTGTGCCGTAACCCGGGAAGTCATGAATAGTCCACAGAAGCATGGCCCAAAGTTGAAAGGACCTTTGACCCTGTTCCTTTGTAATGTCGTATGCCGGAACTGTGGCCCACAGCTCCAATGGCTTGTCCACGACCGGCTCCAAATAAACATCAAATACTTCTGATGTCACGAATTCCCTCCTGGGAATCAACAGGGCAAGTAGAATGAAAAACTTCTTTGTGCTCAACCACGGGGGGAGATTATAGTTCAACAACAGAACGGGCCATGTGGACCACGGAGACCTGTTCTGCTTGTACGGGTTCAGTCCATCAGCTGCTAGCACAAAGTGAGCATTCCTCGGGTCACTACCAAAACTCGGACCCACGTTTGCATGGAAATGCTTCCACGCCTTTGAGTCGCATGGGTGCCTCACAAGGCCGTCCCCTCCGTCTTGGTCGCTCCGATTCTCAGCATGCCAAAGCATCAACTTCGAAATTGCTGGACTTCGATACATACGCTGCAGTCGCGGTATAATTGGAAAGTGCCTTAGAACCTTTAAGGGGAAGCAACGCTGCTCTTCGTCTCTATAATGACGACCGCCGCACTTTGGGCAACAGAGGTCATTTTCGAGCTCACCGCAAAAGAGTACACATCCTCGCTCGTAGGCATGTATGCTAGTGTAAGATAAATCCAACTTTGAGGTGAGAGTCTTTGCAGCATGGTATGTCTTGGGCAAAGTGTTTTGCTTCGGGACTATATGCTGGTTTAGGAGGCTGAAGAGTTTGTTTGCACAATTGTTGCTCACCCAGTCACCCCATGTACGGTGCACAAATTCATGAGCAACACTATGGCTGCCAACTTGCTGCATCGTGCACCGTCATACAGTACTTCCATTGCCTCCTCAAGAGCCGTGGCGTCAAAGTTCTCTTCCTCCGCGTTCAATTCGCCACACTCTTGCACCTCTCCAACTTTGGCGTCGCCCTCTTCCATTATACGCTCATGGATGGAATCCGCTGCTGCAAAAGCATCGGATACTTCTTATGCCGCCCTCTCTGCTGCAGATTGTGGACTAGGCATGCATGTCAGTGCCAAACTGGTTGACCATGCCTCGGGTATCTACGGCAGCGTCCACTACAGGTACCCTCTGTTCGACAGGTGCCCAGAACTATTGTTCCCACTCATCATCGAAAGAGTCCTGGTCACCATCTCCTCTCCAAATTCGACAACCTGGATGTCTTCCATTTCTGATGAGGTGGTCTCTCACATTCCGAAGTAATATCTTCCTTCGACCCCGACATTCAATGCACGGGCAGTGCATTTTCGGAAGATTGCACAGGGTCGCACGTCGACGCTCCCGAATCCACATCCGGTCGTCTTGCTGTCGCTGCCTCCGACTGTCTGAGAGAGGTAGGGGTGCCGCCATCACTGTAGCAAGATGGCTAGTGCGTCTGATATTCGCTACTGCAGTTCACAAGGACATTAATTTCAGATTAGAATTGCCACATGAAGATATGAAGACGGACTTCACAGAACGGCTTGAACTCGTCATCACTGGAACGTGACTTGAACATGACTCCTTCATACTACATTATGACTTCAGTATAACTTCCTTCGATGGAAAACGACTTAAACGCATCTCCGACGGTCACTCTTCAGTGACCCCATTTGTGCGCATTCTAGGACTGTCGACAAAGTCGGCGATGACCAACAGCAAAGGAGTCTCCAAATTCAATTGACTAAAGCGTCTACCACTGGCATGGAGTTCAGTTTCAGCTATTACTTTCATGAAGCTTTTCAAAATATGAATGCAGCTAGTACACAATGGAGGCACGGAAAATAAAGGCTTGTTACTAGGAATTCACTATGCTTTACTTCTTCAATCGTAGCTCCTCAGGCACATAAAATTTTTGCTTGGAAGGTGGATCAACATCTTCAATGACTACGTTGCATGTACATGCTTCCATGTTGGAAATCACTTCTACCTCCCATGCACTGACTAAGCAGGATGTGCATTTGCGGTTCCTGAAGTAGACCCTACACACTCTTCCACCGGAATGGGGAATGGGGTTTTACAATTTGACCCTGCACCCTCTTCCAGTTGAATGGGGAATGTGGGTTCAGCCTCAAGCGGTGGAGGTGACTGACATATCCAGCAATCTTCATGACTTGCTGCCCCCAATGTGCTTGTATAATCTATTTCGTCCAACCCATCCAAGTTCAGCACTGATGAAAATATGTGCAATACTGTGTTGAACACCTGCCACTCCAGTCGTGTGGATGTTCGTACAAGAACGCCTTCAACAAGCATGACCTCCTAACTTGAAGGCTTGAAGCCGGGTTTAGGGTGCCAATGTGCACCTCTTCCATGCCCGATGCAATTGCCGTTGTGCCTGGGCATGCATGACCTGGCAATGGAATCTCACATTTGGAATCCGGTGTTCCCATCCTCTGTCTCTTCCTACGATGCAATGGAGCCGCCTTCAAAACTCTCTGTCTCGACATATAGCTTCTGGCAGATCTTGTTTCCCTTAGTCTGGTCTGATAAACGAAAGGGATTCCGTGCAACAATATAATTACTCAAGCGTTGGTCTAACACATGGACTCGCACTTTGAAGCTAGAATTCTGTCTTCGCTCATTTCCATCCTTAGCGAATTACATATTTCCCATCAGAAATAGAAAGTACTGCACTGCCATGTACCACTTTCAGTTGGTACATGGCAGCCGGCGCATACAGTGTGACTTCAATGTGACTATCTACTGAGTCACATGTGAGTCGCCTAGAACACTTACGACTATGAAGTGACTTATATTCTATTTTGGCATGTCTCAAACACGTCCAGAGCTAGAGCTAGCAAGAGTTTACCACCACAATCCACACTCTAGCAACAACCTGCTAGTAGAACTTACACTATATGCTTCAACAAGTCTCCACATGTAAGGATCCAAGGACGCAATTTGAGAATTCCACAGATATTTTTATAAGCAAATTCCATGAGTGGATTGAAGGGGAAACCTAGTAATGTTGCAAACAGTGCAGAAAACAAGATGGAGACARAAAMCCTATCCAAAGATCCAGAACACAAATTAATTAAGGCCGATTTTAACTCTTGTATAGTTATAGGTACTTCATGAGTGCTAAAGTATTCCACGGTTCTAGCCCCGCATGGTTGGATTTCAATTTGAACTCAGTGAAGACGGCCCTTTCATGACAGCAATCATACAATAAGAAAAAAAAAACAAGGCATAAAAGAAGCTCTTGATTGTAACCTAACTGAAGTTGATTTCTACAGAATGGCAAAAATGTACCTCCGTGGCATCGTTTTTTGTTGAATCGGACTTCATCTTGGCCAAAAGAGTACGATAATCTGCCAGCAACCTTCGCAGGGGCTCTAAAAGCGATATTCACCTTGTCGTGACTTGAAGCAGGGGCTTTAAGCCTTTGGTTTCCATTACCTCTGCAAGCTTCTGGTATTCACAAAGACGTTTGGGGCTCTTATTGAAGTAGGCATGTGTTTTTTGGACTACTTGTTCTACAACAGAGAAAATGGGAAGTGAAGACAAGGACTTTGCTGCCAAATTGCATCTGTGGGCCATGCAATGGACTCCCAAACAGAAAGGAGCAAACTTTGATCATTAAATCTGTATCGTAACTCCACTTCGTGCACCCTGGAAGGTGCTAACACCATCAACTCCAAAGTTCAWGAGCCTCCTTGATATTTCCTCAAAAGTGAGATCTCCTCCACATTCCAAGGCTTTCATTATGAYTAATGTGACAATAYCCGCRGTAGAGCCATCCACTAGACRCTGCAAAGAAATCATAAGCGGAATCTTGACATAGTTCTCTACAATGTAAGCATGGATGCAAAGCCAGCTGCCATTATCAGGTCACTTCGTCACATGTGAGTGCAATGAAATTGGCAGAGGTTATTTTTTTCTTCATTGACAATTTCACTTGCTAGTACATGAAGTYTGCCATYTTCCACCSAGAGCTATCACTCCAATGCATTCGTGGAAAATTTGGGAYGTTGAGGAAGGCGTAAAGMGCTTRTCTCTCTTTGTATTCYAGCATAGGACGGCCARATGACAAGATTTGGTACARTGTATTGAACTGCACCAATTTCTTGGACTTAGTTGTTGAAGTGCTGAAATTGACTTGCTGGAGGACAGAAGCAAGCTGCCTCGCAGCAAAAAGGCGCAAGATGATTTGGTGTCGGCTTGTCCTAGAGATGTACCATTCTCCAGCCTTCACGTTGTACTTTGGCATATCAAACGCAACCTTCTTTTTTCCCTCATGTTTTGTAAAGGTATCCCACTTCGACCCAAGGATCTTTGGATTTTTTTTGAAAGTAGAACATACTGTGCACTTCACGAGGTGCACTTGACCATCACTCCCACAAATTGGTTCAGCCCAAACTACTACAAAAAAACAGGGCTACTTGCGACCGCGCCAATTGACTGCAAAACTGTTGTATTGAAGTTGCAAAACGCAAATGTGACTCCTGGACGTTGCAGTCATTTTGGACAAGTCGTTTACAACATGACTGCAGCGTTATTATCACCCGACAGAGTTGGAACGAAAGAAACTTTGGATGAGAACGAGCTTCGTTGAGAGGGTTAAAGAAAGTCCAAGACTGGAAAGATGGCTTTGACCTGCAAATGGTCTACTTGGACAAGTATTTCACCCACTTAAAATCTGACGTGGACCTGACACGTGCAGTCACGAGAAATTCATGGTCCAGTTGTGTCTGACCCCTTCGGAATCTGACGTGGACATATTAAATGCAATCGTGCCGCAGTCATTATGAAGTTGTTGTGTACCCTTCCAAAATCTGACGTGGACATATTAAATGCAGTCGTGCCGCAATCATTCTGAAGTTGTTGTGTACCCCTCCAAAATCTGACGTGGACATATTTAATGCAGTCGCGCCGCAGTCATTCTGAAGCTGTTGTGTACCCCTCCAAAATCTGACGTGGATATATTTAATGCAGTCATTTTGGAGTCATTATGTAGTTGCAAATGTAGTGCTGAAGTGGCGGACGATGTTTGGGTCGTTTAGGGTGGGAAACAAGTCGAGCTTTAGTCACTTTAGAGTTGCGTTACAGTAGCGGGTGAAGATATTCTGTGGTAGTCCTGGAGTCGTGATGTCATGTTATTTGATGGCGGGTGGCTCGTAGTCTCTATAATGCGTGATAGAGTCTTGTCATAGGCTTAGTATTGGCCATTGGGGGGCTAGACTAGTGTTTTGGGACTGTTAGAGGTGTGAACGGGGCTATTTTGGGGCACCATTGGGGTGGTTGTAACCCTAGGCCGCCCCTTTGCTTCTTCATTCTTTTCAAGTCTTGCATTTTGTTGTAGTTTTGAGTTGATAGGAATTGGAGCATGGGATGTAATGATGATTGGTTGTTTTACCAATCTTTACTAGTTTTATTCCTTGATTCAACTTGTTTTGCAAGACTAATCCAATTGAGACAGAGTAGAAGCAATCTAGGAGAGTTAGAGAAGCTTATTACTTGAAGAGAATGATTTAGGGACTTGGAGCCATGTCCTTTCACTACAGCAACATCGCTAGGGGGCACAGAGCAGCCTACGGGGTTGACAAAAGAGCCTCTACGACTTCAGTTTAAGGTGGGCACTAATGCGTACACTCATATCTCAGTGAGGTGTGTTGTAACAAGTGCTACTAGTTATGACATTCTTTTGGAACAACAAGCTTTGTACCCCATTGGTTTTGGTCATGATTCGTGGACTGAGGAGGCATGGTTTCGCCCAGGGTGGTCACAAGGAGATGGACGGAAGGAAGTGATCTCCGTCCTCTTTGGTGCTTCTGCTTGCATGGTTGATGGCTTAGTGGCCGTTTATGGATGCAGTGCAGAGTTGGCTGTCACTGGAGATTTGTTACTTGAGGGGAACATGTCTGCTACAGACTCACCTCCAGAGTTGGACTTGCAAACACAAGGCAAAATTAGCCCGTTTGTGAGACATTCCAAGGATTCCATTCCACCATGGATTTCACCAAAGGACTTAGTTGAGAAATGCCATAAATTAGTGGAGGGAGTAGACCAACGTTTATGGTGACCACAACGTACACTGCCACCTCTACAACAGCTTGTAGATCTTCATGAAGATACTAACGGCATAGTTCTTGTAGAACTATTTGCTGGACTTGGTACTGGTCTGGCTGCAGTTTTGGAGGCGGGGTTGTCCATACAGAGTTACACGTATGTGGACAACAATATTGTGGTTAGCAGAGCCGCAAAACATCATATAGAACAGCTGAGGATGCGATATCCAAAGCAACTACCCGCATGCGCTATTTAAGGTTGTATGTCTCGAGTCCCTTCAGACATTGCCTTGATTGGAGAGGAGGATCTCTTGAGGTTGGGCAAAGTGGACCTTGTGATAGCTGGATGGCCTTGCCAAGGGCATTCTCGAGCGGGTTTTCGCCAAGGACTTCAAGACTCACGCTCAAGTTTATTTTGAGAGCTCTTACGGTTGTTGCATTGGTGGCAACGTAGACAAACTACAAGTATGGCTTATATCCTAGAGAATGTGCCTCCATTAGGAGATGTTGGAGCTCAAGTTCATGAGGATGCACGGCTGGTATGTCAGCACCTTGGAGAGCCAGTGGCAGTCGATGCTGCAGTGCTTGGTTCTTATGCCCATCGCTTACGATGGAAGTGGACCAATTTGGCTCACATGCGAGGGATTTCAACAGCATTGCATCGCATCGTTCGGTCAGAGGGTAGACACTTTGATGGCATATTGAAAAAAGGGCAATCTACCCAAGCAGTGGTGTAGGAAGATCAACCACCATTAGCTATAGTCAACCGTGTAGGGAAGCCATGATTAGCATTTCCTACGTTGATGAGTTATCCACGGTCTTTTGCTTTTCGCAATGGCGGACCAGACTTGGTGTTAGACAACACTTCTATGAGATTGGAGGAGCCATGTGCTATCGAATGGGAGCGTGCCATGGGTTTCCCTACCGGCACCACTTGTTGGCCTGGTTTGACAGAGTCTCAGCGACGTTATTGCCTTGGACAAGCTATGGACCTCACATCTATAGTTTGGTTCTTTGGAATATGCCTGGCAGCTCAACGGCACAAGAAAGTTAGCCTTGAAGGCCATCTGGAGGCAGATGCTTCAAGCCAGGGGGCAGAGAATGTTGTGCTTCTGGCGATGGAGAAGATGGATACTCCAGATGCCAAGGCATGGCATAATAGTCAGCATGCTTGGAGCCAAGCTCTTGAAAAGAGAAGAGCCCAAAATAGTGTGGAATGGCTAGTAGAAGATGAGTTACGAGGTCAACGTGTATTGGCAGCATTGGCTCAAGACTTGGAAATGGAAGATGCCAAAGAGAAATTCAAAAAGTTGTTTCTCACAAGAGAGAATCCACATCTCATTACATCATCTTATGTTATAGATGGTGTGGCTAATGATGCTAGTAGAGATTGTCTAATTGGAATGAAAGAGGGTGAAGATGCATCTATTGTCCTGGACAAGGGTAATAGTGCAAACTCTTCCAACTAGCAACCAAAGGTACTAGTGCCAGCACCATCAACAAGATCCCAAAAAGAAGTAATCTTGCCAATTGATAAGGATTGGGAGATGGATATAGGCACGGGACTCACTGGTGCAGAGGCACGGAAGGTGCAAGCATTCATACGCTCGTACAAGGCTTGCTTTGCTTTTAAACTCACTGATTTAGAGGGTTATAAAGGCAAGCATGTGAAAATTCAACTGGAGGATGATCATCCAGTGTTTAGACGCCCGTATAGGCTCAGCCTTTCAGAAAAAGACGGGATCAAATTGAGGTACAAAGAACTCTTGGACGCCGGATTGATAGAACTCTCAGATGGAGAGTATGCATGTGCCACGGTGATGCCAGCAAAGAAAGATGTTCTAGGAAATTGGACAGAAAAACGGATATGTGGGGATTACCGTCCTGTCAACAAGAAAACAAAATCAGACCGATATTCCATGCCAACACCTGAGGAGTTATTTGATGCAGTTGGAAAGGCAAAAGTCTTTAGTACTTTGGACTTGAGGTCCGGATACCATCAACTGCCATTGAGATTGGAAGATAGGGTGAAGACGACATTTTGGAGAGTAGATGATGATGGAAGAGATATACTTTTCCATTGGAAGTTCTTACCTTTTGGTTTGAAGAATGCTCCAACAGAGTTTCAACGTGTTATGGATCAAGTTTTGAAGGGGCTGCCATTTGCTCGGTGTTATATTGATGATGTTATTATCTTTAGTGACACACCACAAGAGCATGTACAACACTTGCAACAAGTATTTGAGAGGTTGCAAGCTTGGGATCTTCGCCTACATCATGGAAAGTGTAAATTCTTCCATGATCAATTGCCTTACTTGGGACATATGATTACACCAGGAGGCTTGGTCGGGGCATCTCCAAAAAGCTTCCAAAAGTGGCCACAAGTACCACTTCAAATATTCCTTGTCGTTAGCCAAGGTTCTCAGCCACTTCACATAAAACGGATTTGTAATCAAAACGTTATCTTCTGCATTGCAGACAACCCTACAACTCTTACTCTCTACAATGAAAGTGTTCTCCGCACTGAAKTGAGGGTACCGCTCATACACTAGGCCTAACTTCTTTTCCCCTAAGGTTTCCTTATCGGAGTCCCCTACAGTTGGATCATGGTTGATGCATGACCAACAAAACAGGGGAGCTGGGTTGCATGCACCGTCCACCACTGACAGCATTGCAGGGACCATATCCTCCATGTACGGAGCACTCCTGTTGCCCCAGAATGCCACCTCGAAATGAAAGAAGCAGCGGCGCAGAAAATGCTTCAGCCATGGACGGAACACTACTCTACAGGACTGCGTAGTTCTACTAGCCCGGATCCTACTATTCGGATTTGGAGCACCAAGCAGGCTATAGTCCACGAGGGTTCCCTAAACATTGAAAATGAGCAATTTCCGAGCGTGCAAACCACTTCTACCCATCCTACGTGTTAGGACCTCTTGCACGGTAAGGAAATCAACCTCGGGAATGGACGTTGGACTGCTGTGTTGGGGGATGCAAACCTTAGAGGGAGACTTGGAAGCTTTCTTAGCCTTCTTTGACGGCGCAGCTGCAACATTCGTTGCAGTAGCACAATCAGTGGAGGCATCCTCGAAACTTCCTTCGCCTCCTTCATCTGGGCTCATCTCCCCTGCAGTATCGTCACCGGCGCAATCCTCGGAGGACTGGGGCGCATCAATGGCGGTCACAAGGTTGGGACTCCCCTCCACCACGGGCACTTCTGCAGCAAGTGCGTGATCACTCTATAATTCGGATTGGGGGGGGTAGGATTGCCTCCAAGAGCTCCTGGTCACCACCACGATCAGTCGGGCTGTCCACCTTGGCACCTCCTGGCGGACTTGGAGGGCTCAAATCTGAGGCTGCCTTCTCCGGCGAGGCCATGTAAGGGTCCTGTTCCGGGTGAACATCACTTGCGCGGACTGTCGGAGCAACTACGACTTCCTCAGGGTTGACTGAGCATGGCACCGTCAAAGGAGAGGGATCACGGTCACTTACCGTCCAACGCGGCGACGGAGGTTTGACTGGTTCATGCAGCTCCTTATCGGAGTCTGATGACAATGTCATTGCTGCCTTCGAGGCCATCTGGTCACCGCCAGTAGCGTGTGACTTCTTCTCCTTTGACTTACCTGCACGCATGTCCCTAGTTTTTTGAAGACTGAGAACTTTCTGCCGTGAATGTGCCCTCCCTAGCAATGTGTCGACTTTTTCAYCCCTAGCAGAGCCTTCATTCTCAAGCGCTGATTGAGTGATGGACGGGCTAGCTTCTGATTTGTGCTTTGAACTTCCCATGAACTCCGCAAACATGACCTTCAAGTCAGAAATAGCAGCCGCCTGGGCCGTCGTGGTTGCAAGCACTTGTGAGAATTTATGGTCCACGTCGCGCTTCAAGGACTCCACTGTGGATTTTAGAGACGAACCTTCTGCATCATCACTCTATGGACCGCCAACAGTACAAGATTGAAGCATTAGTCATTTTGGTATGGCAGTTCGGAACAAGTTGTACCAAAGTAATTCCGGAGTCACCCCAAACAAAAAATGACTTCACGTCGACTTGAAACCTAAAATGTGACTCTGAAATGACTACACCACAACAAAAGAAATACACGACAACTAAACAGTGACTGCGGCACGACTCCTTCACCACAGAGCGTGTGCATATAGTGCCGATCCATCCGCGCATCATAGAAGCGCAATGGGCCGACTGCAGTGTACCTACATAGTCCCGGTCGTTGCTTTTTCTCCCAGTGTGGACAACAACGTCAAAGTCTGGCACATAAACAATCCACGCCATACGTACACAGCACTGCAAAACATTCTACAAGACTACAACTCCTGTAGTGGAAGATCTTACCCTTGGGCAGACTACATGCCAACAAATTCTCATGTTGTTGTTAGTAAACTACAAACTATAGAGGACCTAGAGGTTACGAAGCTGAAACTCAGACAAGGATTCACTATTCTTCTACACATGTACACCACGAAAGACAAGCAACCGGGGCAAACACTGTAGTCATTTTACAGTCACTCACTTATACAATGCAACTACTGGAGCATTGAGAGAAAGAATATACAACTTCAAGAAGACATCTAGTTCTTGCAATCACTACAGAGTGACTCCATATTGACTCCACTGAATTTCAATACCAGAACACAAGACACAAAACACTTACACTTCCACAAACCATAGTAACATAAGAAAAAACAACAGCCGTAAAGAAGAATGACCACAATGCATATCGGTACAAGTTTGCAAGAACTTACAAGTGGATTGACATAAGGAGGGGCAGTGGGGTTCATTCCATCTGAAAGGTCGGTGATCCCGGGACTCGTCTCCCGCCCTTCTCTCTACACAATTCAAGCACACATGAAGGAAATCCATTTCAACTATAATTGGGCACCAGGAACTGAAGGCCTCGTCACTCACGTGACGGCATTCCACAAAATGAACAAGAAGAAAAACATCTGCAAGAAGAAGAGGGGGCGGGGTACTTACAAAAGCTGCCTCTTTGCCAGCTTTCCCTTTCCTTCCCAGCACCACAGACGCCTTCACACTTTGCTTAGCATTTTTCATTTTCAACGCCTTCAAACGCTGGGCAGGTATTTCCCAATAGTTTTTCAGCCGTCTCCAGTGCGTGTCATTTATGTGCTCTGGGCACTCTTCCATTCCTGCAAGCCACTTCATTTTCAAACGAGAATGCTCAGACTTCATGAACTTGAAATGCCGGTTTTGAATCCGGCCATGCTCAGGGGCTGTGTCGCAACCTAAAGTTTTGGTTTTTCAGTGTTAAATAGATCAAAGACCGGAAACCAGCCAGTTGGAATCCGGATTCAATTAAAGAATAGTAGAAAAATAGAATTTAGATAAAACATTGAAATAGCGAAGCATCAAGCAGAATCCGGTTCAGAAATACATAGGACTGGAATTCTGCCCAACTCGGATTAGGGTTGGACCGGATAAGAGGACCGGACCAGATTGAGTCCGCGGGCTATATTAAGCTTGATACTGGCACTCTTCAGTCTTTTTCCTTCGTTGTCTGTGGAGTCCGCGAACTGCGCCGCTTCCCGACTTCGAGCGTTTGGCGTTTTAGGCGGTGTTTTAGCGGAAGGAAGAGAAGATTTGTGCATGTATGTGAAGTTGTTTGCAGGTTCCGGTTGAGATCGGAGAGAGGTGTGAGGAACGGGACGTGCAGCTAGGTTAGAAGCGGATACTTGTGAGGTTAGATTTTAGTGTCCATGCCTATCCTACGCCGACCGAGATCGGGCAGCACCACTCCAACCGATCCGGAGGTGAAGTTGAGGAAGATCATTTCGGTTATCCCTATGGATGAACCGGAAAAGACCCAGTTCATTGAGGACCTGGAGATGATGGGGTGCTCGGGCCTGATCAACAAGCCCTGGGGTTTCCGGGAGGAGCAGATGGTGGAGGAGCTCCTCGGATTGACAGCAAACCAGTTTGACAACACCATCCGGAAATCGCCGGATCAGTGGACGGATGAGATGTGGAGAAAGGTATACGGGTTCAAGGAGGGCGGACAAGGAATAGCAAGCCGGAACGACAAATACATCAGAGGGAAGTTCCGGGGAGCAGTCAACCCCAAGTACGGATACGCGGTGGAGGATTGCGTGGACAACCGGAAACGCCATTTGCTGGAGTTTTCGATTCCGGTCCTGCATCCGGAAAAGCTGGCGCGGGTGACGATCACACTCGAAAACTCGATCTTCGGATCTCTGAGCAGGGTACGGAAGGTGGACTGGGGCCGGATCATCTTTGATCTGGTGGCCTAGTTGGTCAGCAAAGTGGGAATAAGTAGGGCCACACCAATGAGTCCCTACCTCTTCCATCTATACAAGGAGAGGGAGCTCTTGTCAGAAACGGAAGAGAAAACTTACCGGACGCAGAAGTCGCTCCTGAAATATGGAGAATCGGATGAGGACGTGGATGAGGGGAAGCTTTCCGAATCCGGATCCGATCAAGACAGCGGCGAGGATGAAGAGGAGCTTAAGAGGAAGAAGAAGCGGCAAAAGAGTACGTCGCCAAGCGGAAGAGGAACTCCCCCTCATCGGAAATCTCTTGTCCAAAAAGAGGCTCCGCTATCACCACAGCAGCCACCTGTAGGACCGGATCCGCGCCGGACTGATTTAAGGAATTCAGAGGCGGGGACTCCATTCGAGGGGCTCATTGGTCTCTTGGCCGGAATCAGGATAGACTAGGAGGAGAAGAAGAGTATCCTCGCCAGCATCGGCACATTGGTGGGGGAAAAACTGGATCAAAACTTACTAGGGAAAGTCGCAGAATGCATCTCGGATCTGGCCGAGAAGGAAGAAATGGAGAAGGAAATCCAGCGGCTAAGGGAGGAGAATAAACAGCTGAAGGCGGAACTCCACGTGGTGCACGAAGATGCTGTGAACCGGAAGGAGGCCACCGACGGGATCCGAGCTTTGGCGGACCGGATTACTGAAACAGTGGGGATCAAGGGGGAAATCTTGGCCCGAGCCAAGTTGTATGAAGAGAAGCAGGAGAAGAAACCTTCCGGTTCCCAGATGGTGAGAATCCTCTTGGATAACTCAGAGAATATTGAAGGGACTTTGCGGGATTCTCGTGAGTTGGTGGAACGGATTGAGCAGTGCAGCAAGAAGCTGGTGAGAATCGGCTGCCCGACCGGATTCCACCTCTCGGACGTTTCCCTTCCAAATGACTTCCAAGTACCAATAAACTTGGAAGGAACGTTGCCAACTCCAGAGTCCAAGAAACAGCCCAGGGTGAAGAGTCCAACGGTTGGAACGGATATCATCGTCTTGGATTTGCCACCAGCTACCAAGGGACCGGATCCGGACGCTGGCAGTTCTCGCATCTGAGTGTTAGTTGAGACGTTTGCAGATATGGAGGCGGAAGTTGAGGAGCCCACCATCGGTTATGTTATTAGGGATGCTGAAGAGTAGATTTGGTTTTGATGTTAGGCAATTACGACCGAAACCGGATTTGTCCGAGTAGTTAGGATTTCAGGCTGATAGTTAGGCGGATTTTCCGGGCCTCGCCACCCTTTTGTGTTTTTGAGTTGGTATTTAATTCAGCCCTACGAGGTGGGCTGGGAGTCTTTTTCTTGCAAACTCACTTGTACTTTCTTTTGGCTCTCTCTTTTGTATGTTTTCCATGCTTGGCAGAATTGTATGAGGAAGAGTAAGGGAGGCGCATTCCGGTTGGTAGAGAAATTCTCCCCTTGGTGATTGTATCTTCAATTCCATGTGCATGTGAGCGGATAAAGTAAGTGTTGGGAGGGAATTCTGGACTCCTCAACATTCTGCAGTCTTCAATTCCGGGTGAGAAAACTGTTGGCTAGGCTAAGCTAGGCGGATAGGGAGGGATTCCTTAGTCGTGCTAGAACTCTTAGATAGGAAATCCGGTTGAGGTTCCAAACCTCCTGAGGGATCTCATCATCCAGGGATTGGTAAACGGGAGAAGACTGATTGAGTGTTGGAACGGATTGGTTCTCTTGCAGCCACCTTGACTTTGCACGGATTGGAGAGAAAGCTAGGATTGTTGTAATATGAGTGGATCGTACGGGGGGGTTCTGAGTGACCTATGGTTCGGATTAGTTTCTGGACTGCTGTGAGGAACCAAACCGGATCCGGATTAGAGTAGGAAGTTAGAACATTAGACAGTGGGTCTTCAGCCACTATAAGTCACGAAAGGAGTGGCAAGCCTACCACTCTCAAAACAAGATGGTGGTCCCTCTGATGGTTAAACAGAGGTAAAGTCAAACCGGATTGGTTCAGAGTTGTACCCAGGACCGGAAGTTGTAGGGCCTTGGGATTTTGGTGGTTTCATGACATAGAAAATTGTTGGATCAGGAGATGATAGAATCCGGTCCTGGGTTTTCTGTGTCTATTTTGTGGTTTTTAGTTTCCGTTTGAGGACCGGAAAGGATTGAAAGTGTGCTTAAAAGGCCTTATTCATTATATTTGGACAAATGGTAGTCTCAATTTTATCCTCAAGTCGAAGATAAACAGTCATAATTATTCAATTTTGAGACTATTTGGAAATTTGAGACTTTAAAATATTACTATGTATAAAAACCTTTCATTGACAAAAGATTGCAGTCTCAACTTATCTTTGACTTGAGGATAAATCCATACAATTGTTTTAGGGCAAAAGTCTCAAAATTTGTCAATTGTCCAATTATAATGAATAAGGCCTTTTAACCGTGTAGAAAAGCTAACTACTTCACAGAATCTCTTGGGTTTGATCTTTAGAGTCACTTTGTTATACTCTAGGGTGGTTTTTGTGAGTATAATAGGGTATTTACTTGCCCTGTGCTGCGACAGGTCTTAGCGAATATTGATCATTTGGACCTCAAATTTAGAAGAAGCTTTTCACAATGAGTAAAGACTCCTCAGGATGGTATATTGTTACAACAAGTGGTAAAGTGAAGTGCAAAACATGCAATTTGGAATTTGCGAATCGAAAGTGCCGCATGCTGAGGCATTTGGGATATGAAGGGAAGAATGGTACTTGCAACACAGGAATAAGCTTATGTTCACAATTGACATTTGCAGTTTGAGCTCTCTTTTTTTTGTGTGATGGAATATTCCCACGAAGATCGGATCTTGATAATGTAGACGGCCAAAATCTTACAATAGTCGCAAATCCTACGCCAAATGGAAAGGATTCAGACCGTTCAACACAAATAGACTCTTGCACAGCTCCCATTGAAACAGTTCGTTCAGTTTCGGGGATAAACCAAAACATAGCATCCACGAGCCAACATGAAACTCCATTGTGTTCCATTAGTAGGCCTCGTAGGCAGTGCCAATTAACAGATGGTATTGAAGAAGCTGGTAGACGCAATTTGAATACGTTGTGGGCCAATTTCTTCTACTCGTCCAACATACCGTTCACGATAGCTTGAAGTGAAATATTCAAAGAGGCAGTGAAGAAAACGGCTGAGTTCAAAAGGCCATACAGCCCTCCTTCGTATGGAGCTATACGAAAAAAGTTGTTAGACCAAGCGAAGGTAGATGTTAAGGTGAAAGTGCACAAGCAAACCGAAGAAAGTATCTGAAAATTTGGTGCAACATTGTCTATGGATGGATGGAGCTCAGTTAGAAATCAACCACCGTTGAATGTGATGCTCGTGTCTTTCGTGAGAGAACAGTTTTTGGGATCAGTGGACACAAGTGAATTTGAAAAAAATGGAGAATAATTGGCAACAGTTTTGGACGAATTCATAGAGAAGGTGGGGCCGGAGAATGTGGTGCAATTAATCGCAGACAAAACTACTGTGAATCCTAAAGCCGTGTGAATTGTAACGAAAAAGTATCCACACATTTTCTTCCAAGGATGCGTGGCTCACGCCTTGAAGTTGTTGCTCAAAGATTGGGGCAAGAGAGATTGGATAAAGACACTAATTACTGATGCACGCACAGTGCCAAAGTTCTTTAGAAAGCGACACATGCCGCTTGCACTTTTTTGTACTTACAAAAAAGAATTGACCTTGTTGATGCCGGGGGAAATAAGATTTGCCTCCAATTTTATTGCATTGGAGCTCTTGATGAAGGTTAAGAGTGCATTAAAACATAGTGTGAATGACCCCCGTTGGAAGACATACGTGAGGACCTTGTCCAACGAAAAAAGCGATAGTCGTACAAAGTCTTGACTTGTGAAGAAGACAATAAAGGGCTCTAAATTCTGGAAGTCTTGCAAGAACTTTGTGCAGTTGGTGGGCCCCTTTGTGTATGGCCTCCGTGACATAGATGCAAAGACACCATGCACGGGCAAGGTTCTATATGCTATGAAGAAAATACAAAAACATGTGGCGGGGATAGTGAATCCACCTCTTAGCTTGAAGGCCGAATAGGTGAAACCACTACAAGGGGCATTTCAGGCTCGATGGGAATTAGTGGAGAATGATCTCATGTATGCTGGGGCTCTTCTAAATCCCTACCTCCTTGAAGATTAAGAATTAGCCGACGATGGCCATGCAGCTAATGCATGCAAGAACGTATTCAAGCAAATATGTAAACYTGAAGAGTACCATGACGTGGTGAAGGAGTTCATGGCTTTCCGACATAAAGAGTTTCTTTTTCACAATATGTCAGGTGCAACTGAGTCCAAATTATCAGCGCACGCTCGGTGGGATTTTGAAGAAGCATGCGCGAAACACCTTGCTCCAATTGCGAGGAGAATATTGAGGCAACTTATATCTTCATTTGCTTGTGAACGCAATTGGAGTAGTTACTCTTTTGTTCACAACAAATCTCGTAACAAATTAAATACGAAAAGAGCAATGGATTTGGTGTATGTGTACACAAATTCTAGAATCGTGTCCGCATCAAACGTGAAAGACGAGAAGCAATGGTACCATGAGAATGTGGAAATGGACTTAAAGGAATCCGATGGGCCTGTCAGTGACAACGACAACAGTGATGATGATGATTTTCTGGAAGAAAATGTTGTCAAGGACATGAATGCCGAAGAACGTGAAGACATGGAGTAATCGAAAGAGGAACAAGAAAGAAGTAATGCGGACCTTCTAGATGATGCTCGCCACGACAGAAGTGGACACGTGCACAATTCCGATGGTGGCAGATGGAATATGCACAATGATAATGTGACCAACAAATCAACAATAATGGAGACGAGTATGATTTCCCTTTAGAAGATGGTCACTACGAGAGTGATGAACAAGTACCTTCCATAGCAAAAATTTCTAGATGGAAGCCGCCTTCTAAGCAGCAAAGTGCTTTTGGAAAACAAGGGGGATACAAATGTTCCACTAGCAACTGAAATTGAGATTACGGTTGCAGTCGATATATCTGAAAGGAGGGTGGTGCTCGGTACGGAAAAGGCTCCATTGGCGACACATTTTGGAAAAACTGACGGAAACAATGATGAAAGCACTACAAGAAAAAGGGGTGTTTTAAGTAGTGTCCTAGACATCATGTCTTTTAAGTAACGTCTTTTAAGTATGGTTTTAAGTAAAATTTTACTAAAATGACAGTCTTTTTAGTAAAATTTTACTTAAAAGACGTTACTTAAAAGACATGATGTCTAGGACACTACTTAAAACACCCCTTTCTCTTATAGTGAAGCCAAGTGAATGTGGACAATACAACATTGGAGTTTGGAGGAAGATTAGCGATCAATCGTATTGAGGAACAAAGTACCGTGGATTCTACCACGCAACTACCGGTCAACAATGTACTTTTAGAGTTGGTAGAAAGTGGAAGCCCAAATATCTTGCACAGTGGTGAAGCCATGAAAGAAAGTATTGTACAGCCGCCACGTAGCAATCATCCAACAGCTCCACAAATACTATTCAATATGAGAAGTACTACTTTGTTGGGTCCAAAAGGTTGTGAGTCATAAATGCGGACTTCCAACGTATCTTCAAGCCATATTTCTGAAGATAATGAGCCTTTGTATACTATGTTCAAGAAAAGAGAGGGATGCCCACTTCAATCATCTATGAAGCCATCAAACAGAAAATTGAAATCTTTGACTGAAATAGATGGATGCGGCAACGAGGGGCGCCAAACAGCAAAAGCAATGTTGGAGGAATGTATTGAAACTAAGAAAAGACGAGTGATGGAACTGTTCTTAATATCCCCGAAGAAGAAAGCCAAAACATGAAAACCTCCTCTTGATAGACGTGAGCGAAATGTGGTTGACGGTCTTTGACAAAGCATAAGAAAAAGTTTAATGCGAGTGACGAAAGAGAAGATGGGCAAGTCAACTAGACCTTGTTCATCGAGGAAAGTACTTCCAAATAGGAGGGAAAGTCAATTATCTTCTTTAGATGACAAAGATAATACACTTGACAGTGAAGACGACGGACTTCAATCAAATAACTGTAGTAGTGGGGCAGAGGTGAAAGGAGACAAAGATTGGAAGCCTAAGATTTTCAATCGTAGAAAAGACTCGAACAATGGGTAGTTCCTAAACAATGTGTTCAAATGCAAGAAGTTGAAGACAGAAGACTTCATCTAGAGTATGCAAGCATTGAGCCTTAGTAGAATAAGAGCCTAGAACTTTCAAAGTTCATAAGTAGTTTGTTTGTTTATCTTTGAAAATGTATTGAAATCTTTCAATTTATAACATTTCATTCAAAGTGAAATTCATAAAATGGTCGTTGTGTATGCTTTGATTTTTTGTTTTCGATGTAATGAGCAAGATATTTTTGGAAGCACCACACTTCAACGAACAAAAAAAGTAGCCTACTAGCCTCGGAACGACTTAAAAATGTTTTAAACTCATAACTTGACAATGAAATCTTAAAACTACCCGTCCGTCCGCCCCGTCCGCCCCGTCCACCCGTCTGCCTATCCGCCGGACGCCGACTGGACACCGTCCGCAAGCGTTTGCCAACATCCGATTCAGTCGGACGTCCAATTTTCAGACGCAATTTCCCAAAATATGAACGTCCGAGACAACCTTGAACCCAATTAGGTTGAGTCGACCTAAACCAAGCAATATCAAAAAATGACTTGAGGTGTATATGGTTATAACAATATAATATCATGAGAAGCGAACAATAATAAGGAGTATGTTTCTTACAAACTAATGATGCTCCAGTTCCTGGGATAGACATGCAGACTTTTCAAATTTATATGCAATTGTCTTCAATTTATGGATGCCGTGTTCCTTCTTGCATTATAACAAATGAYAGATCAATCTTCTCCTCATGCCATTCAGGTCGACTYGACCYAAATGTCTTAAGCKGCTTCTTACTAAAAAATTTGTTAGTGTGTTGTCATTCATCAATTCTTTCCTCGTTCCTTTCCTCTTTGCTCGTTTAGGTCGAGTCGATCTAATAGGGACTCCCGGCACTCAATCCATGGATTACACTAAACACATTTCATGGTCTGCAGTTATCATGTCTTCGTCGGTTAGCATTACGGACATGACGGACTCATCGGACGACGAGTTTCCAATGCTTGAAGGAATGAATGTCGGGATACTGGAAAAGCCTTATTCATTCAATTGAGACAAATGGGTCATTTTGAGCATTTAGAAAAACAAGTGCAAAGTATGTTGCGGTTCAAAGTTGTTGAATCTTAAGATAAGTTGTTGAATCTTAAGATAAGTTGTTGAACCTCAATTCACATCGAAGATAGAAAGGTTTTAGGTAGATAGTGTTGTTTTTGGTGACTTCAAAGAAGCATGTGGATAGGAAGACAGCGTGTCACGTCAACAATGAGTGTATAGAGAAACAATTGATTTTTCATTCCATCCACCTTGTGTGCTCATGACTTTGAATACAAAAAAAAAGTGCGCTCGAACTGTACTTCAAGCATTTTGCTTTCTAAAAATAGAATTTTTTGTTATGGGTAGTGATGGAAGCTTGGGTGCCTAGCCATCTGCATCAGTTTTAGGGTTGTTCTTAGCTAATTCCAGTGCTTTCAGCTTCGCTAGTCCTCGGAAGATATCCTCGCGCCGAGAAGGACAGAATCGTCCACTCTTAGAGTCTGTTGTATTGCACAAGCTTTGACTCAAAGATTTCTTATCCATTCATTTAGTCTTCCGGGTGTTTGTAGCAACGTCTGCGTTCAAAAGCGACTTGCATACTCGAGGAGCCTGCGTGGGCAGCGACGAACTCATAGACTGTATATATGAAATTCCAAATCCAGTAGATTTAGATCCTGAGGCGCGCCGCTGCTCCTGAGAATTCTTTGTCGAAAGAGACTGTCCTCGGAGGGCTCTCCTGTTTTATGTTTTTGAGCATGCGTGAATCCGTTCCATGTTCAAGTACTGTCCATTGAAGGTCCATTTTCGAATTCAAGTCATAATTTATTAATTGGTGCATAATATTTTTGGGCAATATTGGTTCTTCACTACAATATTTTAACAAGCACACGAATCACATGAGAAATTTGTGCGCACCAACTCCCATTCCACATCCCTTCAAAACAAATTTATGATCCTTATAGGAGCAGCTGCCCTTTTTTGCACTAATTTCCTTCCGGGCAGCGTTCTGCCTAAATCCAGTGTTGTTGCCCGCAATCGCTGGGGAGAAGTCTGCTGACGTGGCCATCCCACGTTTTTTTTAACATCACTAAAAATTTCATGTAATGTTGTGTCTGACGTCGCTGACGTCATGTGACATTGTTAGTGACAACAACACATTTGCACGCTTTTCTTGACCCGTCCTTGTAGACATCATCTGATATCGTAAAATCCGGCATATGTTTTTCAAAAAACACAGGATGTCATTTAAAACAGGCACATATTTTTTTGAACGTCACGTGTTTTTGCAAAAACATAGTAAAAAACGCAGTTTTCTTATAGTGTTGAAAGGTTTTTGGAATTCGGTTTCTTCCTCTGCAACCGTCTTCTTGACTTCTAGTCTAACTTTGGGGCCAATTTATGGTAACCGGAAGGCCTCCCTTGCGCGAGTAGAAACAACATCTTTTGTTGCTTGGTTGGCGGCATTGGCATCTCCTCTTCCTCAATTTTCGGATCTGATCCGGAATCGGAATGGACTTTGTCATCCGTCTCTGATTCTCCGTATTTTAGAAGGACCTCTTGAATCCTCCAAACCTTCTCTTCTGCGTTGGTTAGAGGTTGGCTTTTCCGGTAGAGATGGAAGAGGTAGGGACTCACGAGAGTGGCTCGACTCTTTTCGACTCTAGTGATGAGTTGGACGACTAGATCGAAAACTATCCGAGAAACTTTCTGATCTCCACTCAGGGCACCAAAAATTGTGTTACCTAGGGTTATCATCACCCTTGTTGGTTATCTTCACCTTGTTGGTTATTTCGAATGGAGGATTGGAATCAAGAACTATAGGAGGAGGTGGTATCAATTATCTATGCAATCCTCGATTGTATATCTGTCTTTCTGGTTGACAACACCTTGGAACTTGTTCTGGATGAACTCATCCTTCCAGCTCGCCATTGCTAATCTTCCTATCCAGAAACCATACATCCCTCTCTACAACTCCTCATTATAGAGGCCCGAAATTCCTCGTATGGTGTTGTCAAATTCATTACACAGTTTGCCCAAGAATTCCCTCACCATCCTCTCCTCTCTGAAGCCCCAGGGGTTCTCTGCAAACTCTAGGCAATCCATAGACTGAGGTGAGATCATCCATGAGTTGGGACTTCTCTGGCTTTGTAGAGGGAATAATCAGAATCACTTTCTGGAGTTTTATCTATACCACAAAGGAATAAGATGGTCCTGCTCTTGTCCTACGCAATTGCGGCATGGACACAAACCGATCCGCTCAAATTCGTTCCTATCTTAGCCGCGCGTCCCGTTCTTCACTTCCTCTCTCTGATCTCAACCGGAATCAAACCTGCAACACACATGCACAAAAGATGTTCGATCCCCATATTCACACCAAAGTTCCAACACAGAAAAGCTTCTGGGCGGAAAGGAGGTCAGAAGCACAAAAGATGTCTTTAGAGCGCAGGATGGAAAGAGGGATGCAACTGGGAAGTTCAGTCCATATATAGTCTCGGGACCCCAGACTAGTCATCATGACTAATTTTGGTCCAACCTTAATCTAGTTCAATACTAATCTGGGTTGGATTTTGTTTCCGCCCATTACTATTTCTGACTAGATGAGATCCAATAGACCCACTACCTTGTTATCACTGTTTATTTTTAGTTTTCTTCTACCTCCTAATTGGATCTGGATTTCAACTAGTTTCCGTTCCAATTTTTAGGTAAGTCAGAAAAAATCAAAAATTCTTGTTGCGACAGTTTGCCTATAAAGCCGATTGATTTYTGTTGTGTTCGATTGCTTTGAACAAACGGACGTCCATAGCTCAACAAGATTTTAAAGCAATGCATAAAACAAAAATTGTAATGAGGAGAATTACACCACTGCAAATCATAAGCGCTGCAAAAAAGGGTCTATTGATTTTAAATTCATTTGACAAAAGCAGCAGATTGGACTTCTATTGGAGAAAAACAATTGGTGATGGATGACARTTGAAGCACCAAAACGAGAGGGACATCAAGAAAGTACCCCCCCCCCATTGAACAATACCGTTTTAATGGATTCACAGTCCAACTTTGAAAATGTAATGTTGTAATACAACATTAGTACTAATGTAATGGTTTTTTCAAGGGAGGCATTATGTTTGTATGTGTTAGTACTAATGTTGTACTACAACTATACATTTTCAAAGTTGGATTGTGAGCCCATTGAAACAGTACAACATTAGTACTAATGTAATGGGGTGTTAGTTCCCGATGCGGAAGTTTTGATGAAACAGAACTTGGTGCGACCACTCTGTTTCCCTTAGCACTCTTATCTGCCTTGCTGGTAGATTTGGAGAAGGAGGAAAAAATACGTAGCATCGCTGGTGCGAACGGATCGTGAATACCCTTAACTACAAACTTCGGAAACCTTAATTGAAACCCCAAGCAGTGTGAAACCGCCTTCCCTTAAATATCTGCAAGAATTTTATGCTTTAATACTGTTGCTCCATATAGCCAAGTGAAAATGGGCCTTAACCCCTTAAAGCCCGAGGGGTTTGGACTAAACACAAATATGTTATAAAATATAAAATCTATAACTTTTTTGAAGTTTGCATCAAAGAAGATTATGTGAAGCACAAAAAGTAGAAGATATCCTTGCGGTCAAAATTATAAAATTATTTTTAGATTCTCTTCAAATGAATTTTGAAGATATAACTTCAAAAATTTACCAAAAATACAATTTCTATCTTTAATACTTGAATTTTTTTGTGATTGGTCAAAATAGTGGTTTCTATTGAATTGTAAAAAAATGCATAAGATTTGGTCATAAAAATTTCAATTCGTTCCTCAAACAATAAGTTTTTCAACACTAGAAAATTCTAAACACATTGTGCTATTTCTCTCATGATTTTTTTCTGACCGTAGTGATCTTAGTTTTGAATATAAATACTGAAAGACAACCCAATATTTTCAACAAAAAAAAAAAAAAAAAAAAAAAGTTTTTTTCTGCCCGAAAATTTTGCCCGAAGTCGGGCAGCGACCAAAAAATGGTCGTTTAAGCGCTTAGGGGTTAAAGGCTATTAAATCAAATTAGTTAGTTAGTAACTGATAAGATCTAGTAATTGATACAGCTTATACAGAAGTAGTGGTTGTAGTGGGTCTCAGTAATGTAAAAGACAGGATATTGTAATTGCCCTGAATACCAGTAAATATTGGTGATCTATTTGATCTCGCTTATGCAATTCAGTTGATTCTGATTGTGTCATTGTTTAACCCTTGAAGGACGGACCGATGGCCGTGAAAATCATGCATTTTGATACCGTGTGACATCATCTACTTTGAAAAGTCAAATATACTCATTGGAAGTCAAGGTACTAGAAAAGATCTCCCCTTTCCACTCCAAATACTGAGGATGAAAAGTTGCAATTCTCTCCTACAAGGAAAGATTCTTTGCTGAGAAGAATTGAATGACATGTATGAAGTATTTAACAATTGAATCAGGCAAAGTGCAGACAATCGAGCAAGATTGGGAGGAGTATTTTGCGGATCCTTTGCAGTGGTGGGACAACAGATTATACAAGGTATCACTGGGAATGTTGCTAAGGCTAGGAATTAGTTGATGTTACAAATTTGTGAAAAAGTTTATTTTGTGCTTGTACAAGGTCTTGGGCGCTTGGCTAAAGGCTAGGAATGCATGGTTTTAGTATTGAATTGAAGGCTAATTAGATGACTCTAATGTTTTAAGGGCATATATTTCTTGATTGTTTTTTCATATTGTATCATGGGTTGTTGTGTGTGTAGATGAATCCAAAATCACCTGACTATGAACACAAGGTGACAAGGAAAGCTCTTTGGGTGGATGGTTGGTCAACCCCCACATGGGTGAGGGCCATGCTCAAATTGTTGAGCTTAAGTGAGTTACCTTCTCGTGGTGGTTATCATACCAATGATTCTCAAGAGATTGTCCATCCAAATAGGTATTTGCATGAGCATGAGTTGTCTCCCTTTGTGAGAGTAAATTGGTGCAATTGACTTGGTGTTGATGATGCTTACGCATTGAAGATAGATGTCAATCCCATTGTTTGTAATTTGTTTTGTTGGGTGTAGGTTGTAACTTGTGGTTTGGTTCAGTTGCTTTATGCAACATTTTTGCTTTTTCTCTGCTTTCTGGAACTTACCATGGAACTTAGCAGGTGCATTTAAAGTGGAATGATTTTGACAAGTATTGTGCACGTCAGAGGTTTTAAGGCTGCCTAGATGCATCCAAGTATTTTTACATCGATTGAGAAAGATTTTTCACATCATAATGTGTGCATCGATGGGTCAGGTTACTCGAGGGCAATTTTCGAAGGAGGAACACTTTGCCTGGTAGTGCAAAATTGTCGAGGCAAGCTTTTCAAGTTGGTGGGACTACGCCCATGCAAAGCGCACGTACCACGAGTGAAGCAATTGATTTTTTGAAGAACCGACTACAACAGCGCATTGCAATGGACTCATACTCCGTTGTTGAAATTCTGAAGCGGTGCTTGAAGCAGGAAGACCTTATGGCAGTAAAGCAGGTTCATGATTGCATCATTGAGGGTGGCATGCAACAGAATATATATGTGGCAAACAACCTATTGAGTGGATACCTCAGATGTGGGAGACTGGAGGATGCATACAGAGTGTTTGATGAACTTCCGAAGAAGGATGTTGTTAGTTGGAACGTCATGATTGGAGGTTATGCTCAGCACAGTTGTAAGAAAGACGCCATGGAAGTTTTCCATCGCATGCGAAAGGAAGGTCTGCAACCTAATGCAGTTACTTACTTGAGCATCCTGAAAGCGTGTGCGAGCCCATCAGCCTTGAAGTGGGTCGAGGAGGTTCATGCATATATTAGTGAGGGTGGGTTCGAATCAGATGTTCGTGTGGGGACTTCCCTCCTTATATCGTATGCAAAATGTGGGAACATAGAGGAGGCAAAGAACACTTTTGATAAGTTGGCGAGTCGCAATGTGATAACTTGGAATGTGATGATTGGAGCATATGCCGAAAGTGGTGATGGTGAGGAAGCATATCGACTTCTTCTCCAAATGAAATTGGAAGGACTCAAACCAACTGCGATCACTTATCTGAGCATCCTCAATGCCAGTGCAAGCGCGGGGGCTTTGAAATGGGTGAAGGAGGTTCACCGGCATGCCCATGAATCGGGATATGAGTCTGATTTGCGTGTGGGTACCGCTCTGGTTCACATGTATGCAAAGTGTGGCTGTATCATTGATGCTCAACTTGTTTTTGACAGAATGGTGGCCCGTGATGTCGTCACGTGGACTGTGATGATTGCTGGGTTATCTCAGCGTTGTTATTGGAATCAAGCTTTCGAACTTTTTCTCCGAATGAAACGGGAAGGTCTCAAACCAACAGCAAATACTTATGTGAGCATCCTGAACGCATGCTCTAGCGAAGGGGCTTTGGAGTGGGTGAGGGAGGTTCATAGCCACGCCCGTGAAGCCGGATTTGAGTTGGATGTACGTGTGGGCAGTGCGCTGGTGCACATGTATGCCAAGTGTGGCAGTATCGATGATGCTCGACTGGTTTTTGGCAGAATGGCGGAACGGGACGTGATTAGCTGGAACGTGATGATCGGTGGACTTGCGCAACATGGATGTGGGTCTGAAGCTCTAGGAGTCTTCAGGAATATGATAGCAGCTGGTGTGAAGCCCGATCATTACTCTTTTGTGGCGTTGTTATCGGCCTGTAGTCATGCGGGCCTTGTTGATGAAGGGCGTCGACTCTTTCGGGCTATGTTGGAAGACTATGGCATCGTTGCTAGTGTGGTGCATTGGAGCTGCATGGTGGATATTCTTGGGCGGGCTGGGCACCTGAAAGAAGCAAAGGTCTTGATTGACAATATGCCAGTTGAATCAGATGAAGCAACTTGGGGAGCTTTGCTCGGTGCTTGTAGATCTTATGGTAATGTGGAGTTGGGTGAGCTTGCAGCTAAAGAGCTCTTCAAGTTGAAACCAGGGGATGCCTCTACGTACGTGCTCCTGTCCAACATCTATGCTGCAGCTGAGAAGTGGGAGAAGGCAGCATCTGTGCGTGCTGCGATGCTGGAGAGGGGTATACGCAAGGAACCCGGTCGTAGCTGGATCGAAGTTGATAAGAAGATTCATGTTTTTGTTGCAGGGGATACATCACACCCAGAAACAAAGGAGATATATGCGGAGCTGATTAGATTGACGGAGGAAATCAAGGCTGAAGGCTACCTTCCAGATATCCGGCTTGTGTTGCATGATGTTGATGAGAATGATAAAGAGTATAATCTTTGTTCTCATAGTGAGAAGTTAGCTATTGCATATGGACTTATTCACACCCCAAATAGTGAACCTATTCGTGTGTACAAGAATCTTCGTGTGTGTTTAGATTGTCATACAGCAACAAAGTTGATCTCGAAAGTGTCTAGAAGAGAGATTGTGGTTAGAGATGGGAATCGCTTTCATCACTTCCGTGATGGCTTGTGTTCATGTAATGATTATTGGTGATTAGTTTGGAAATCTTGATCATGGTGGAGTATTTTYCTTGAAACCTTTGATGATCCTCAATGATCTCTGACTAGCTTTGAAGATCATTATTTGGTGYGTAGATGGTATATATTACCCAATTTGTAGTTGCCTTGTCTATTTGTTGCTCTGCAAGTGTGAGACTTTACTAAGGTGTAATTAATCAATAAATTTTGCATGTACTAGATTAGTATTTCATATTTATAATATTAATAATAATTTTTGTATTCTTGGTTGCATCTAAGAGAACATGTTGGCCAAGGAGTTGGTGCAAGCATCCATTATTAGTGTAGTAGCCATACTATATATATCAGTGATTGAATTTGTGTCACCCTAGGATACTATTATAATAATAGCACTTGATTTCCTCAAATGTTGTCATTGCATTGACAATTTTATTTACTTATGCCCAAAGATCTTTTTGCATTTTGGTGATTGCAAGAAATACTTGTCCTATTTTATGTCACACTTTCAATGCGGAAGTTGTTTTATGCCATAACTATTGCAAAAATGATTCAATGAGCACAAGAGTTGATGGTGATGAGATTTCACCAAAAAAATGATTTAAGAACCATCTTCGATGTTCAAAAATGGCGCGCAATCAAAGTGCTATTTATACTCATGTGGAGGACATAAAATAATTTATTTTTAAATTTCCTTTGGTAGGTATATGATTTCCTACTATTCAAATAGACCATGAAAGTTTCAACTTCAGATCATTAAATTTGGAGACTCGTAACGTAGTGAAACCCCGTAAACCTCAAAGTGTGACAAATTAACAAAAATAGTTTTAAAATATAAATTGATTTTTTTTATTTCTAAAAAATGAGGGATCTGATTACCATAAAGTTAGACATGTTCAATAAATTTTTTATGTTCATTGGACTTGTGCTTCAAAAGTTATGCCACAAATTAACAAGGTCACTTTAATTGTGACGGGAAATAGTACCACCCTTTCTTGCAATCACCCTGTCCTCCTTGTTGTCTATATTCTAATAAATAAGCAATGTCTAGACCCTTGTCACCATTCCTATTATAAAATCCATCATGTTTTCGTTCCAAAGAAATATCATTCAATTAGTTCATCTGACATTCAAGATGAAAAAGCTAAAGTGTGACTAGTATTCTTGTGATTCTTTACGATGACACCTTTCCCCTATTTCATGTCATGTCCCTCAATATATGGGACATTGCAAGAAACACATGCCCTATTTTTTGTCACAAACAATGTGGCTCTCTTGTAATCTTCAATAACTTTTGAAGCATGAATCCCATAAACTTGAAATTTTTATTAGAGATGTCAAACTTGATGATAATAATATGTTTTATTTTTCAAAAAATTTAAAAAATAAATTTACATTTAAAAATCATTTTTGCTAATTTGTCATACTTTGAGGTTTAGAGGTTTTTACTACGTTAGGAGTCCTCAAATTTAATGATTTGGAGCTGAAATTTTCATGGTCTATTAAAATAGTAGAAGAGCATAGACCTACCAAAAAGAATCTAAAATTTTATTATTTTATGTCCTCCACATGAGTGCAAATAGCACTCCCATTGGGCGCAATTTTAAAACATTGATGATGGTTCTAAGACCATTTTTTTTGAGAAATCTCATCACCATCAACTCTTCCTATATGGCCAATTTTCAGTTTTTGACAAAAATCTTTTCCTATTTTTTACAAATTAAAATGTCAAAGTACCTATTTTCACGAGAATCTGCACTTTTCTAGTTTACCTACTTAGAAAAAGTTTCTATATTTTTCCTTCCTAAAATACCTTCTTCTTAAAGGTATGTACATTTATTTAGACATATTTTTCATATTTTTTTAAAAATTGTTTTTCTAATTTTAAAGTATTCCCAAAAATTCATGAGTATTGTGGCAATAGTGTACACAAAACCGCAAGTGTTTCTTGCAATGACCCATATAGGTTTGGGTAGTACCTTATATTTGTATAATTGCCTCTTTGTGGGATTGCTTGATATGTACTGTACATTGTCACTACTATGCTATGCACTGAAAAGTGGTTGTACATCAGTACATTGTCACTCTCATTGCATGAAGACGCCTGCTTAAACTTTTGCTTGGCCTCCCTTCTGAACCCATATTTTACCAAATAATGAGGAAAGGGTCTCTTTTGCATCCTTGAAGAGAAGACCCCGACACTGAACAAAATGATCTTTAATGGGTCTTTGACCAACCCCAATCAACTAATAAGTCCCTCCTACATTTCATATAGGGCAATGCCCTCGTCGTCGGGCATTGCGTACAAAAAGGGCCGACGAGGAGGGCGGAGCCTGACAAGGAGGCACTCTTTTGCAGGCAATGCCCGACGACGAGGGCCATTGGCCCGGAGTAAACCACTGCCGGGAACTGCAAAACTCTGGATGCCTGAAAAAAATCCGTAATGCCCGATTACGGAATTTTGCCTGCATAATCGGGCATTACGGGCATGAAACCCTAATTACTTCGTAGAATCCTTCCTGGCAATGAACGGCGCATTTCTTAGCAGTGGTTTATGTCGCAGCATAGGGCAGGTAAATACCCTATTATACTCACAAAAACCACCCTAGAGTATAACAAAGTGACTCTAAAGATCGAACCCAAGAGATTCAGTGAAGTAGTTAGTTTTTCTACACACTTAAGCATACTTCCAATCCTTTCCGGTCCTCAACCGGAAACTAAAAACCACAAAACAGACACAGAAAACCCAGGACCGGATTCTATCATCTCCTGATCCAACAATTTTCTATGTCATGAAACCACCAAAACCCCAAGGCCCTACAACTTCCGGTCCTGGGTACAACTCTGAACCAATCCGGTTTGACTTTACCTCTGTTTAACCATCAGAGGGACCACCATCTTGTTTTGAGAGTGGCAGGCTCGCCACTCCTTCCACAAAAGAGATATTTCTAAAAAGTGGTATGAGTCACAACAAGGTGCATGAATCACCTTGTCCAAGGCCAAAAATCTCAATCAAATATCTAAATTTATTTGCCACAACTATGTTTTGTAATTAGAGTGTTTGCATTAGAATTGAGATGGGGTTTCAAGACTTATTGAAGGCCAGTGTACATTGATCTGATCAAATGAAATTCAGCATGCTCTTTTGACATGAAATACTAACCCCCGCTTGCTCAGGAGGTTACGGCTAGGGCAATGCCTAAGGAAGAGGGCATTCCGGGAAATTGAAAGGGCCAACAAGGAGGGCGGAGCCCTACGAGGAGGTGCTTTTTTCCTGGCGGAAATCAATGCTCGACTACGAGAGGCATTGCYMGGCATAAACTACTATTGGACAGCATAACATTTTGGATGATTGAAAAAATTTGGATGAAAAATCCGTAATGCCTCATTACACGGGCAAAATTGCATAATCGGGCATTACGAGTATGAAACCCTAATTGTGACAGAGAATCCTCCTGCTCAATGAATGGGACAAATCCCGGCAATAGTTTACAACCAAGGCACTACAAAGATTGTTAACAATRATTATGCAATTACGAGGAATCTAGAAGGTCAAGTATTATTGGACTAACATGTGCATCACATGGAGAGGACCATTGTCAAGAGCAAACCTCACCGTTTATCATTCAAGAGATATGGAGCTATGTTGCTTCTCACTAAAAATGATCTAATCTTYGTAACCAAGTTGGCCCCACCCTTTGTCTTTTGTGACTTCTTTCACTCACCCCATGATGTTTTGTCGCTATTTCAAGGAGTGAAAAGTAAAAGGTTTTGCAGTATTRAATGGCATTCCATATGCTGAAACCCTCAGACATTTTTATATATTATATTAAATTGACATTGTCACACGATCTATCACAACCCATTGTCATAAATATGGTCACGTTTTCATCCTATAATATTTCATTTTTGAATGTTTTTCATCCCGTCCATATTCTCCGTCCATATTCTCTTAAGCTCAAATAATGTTACACAGCAACAGGTCTGTGCTGGTTTATTTTACTTTCAGCAGTTGACGTTTCTGCGCTTGGGCTCCCTGCCAACTCACTTTCTCCCTGATCACTGAGCCTTATATGCAATCATTTGTCTGAACTTGCTAGTGAAGTGAGGAAATAAACATCACCTTGAAAATTAATGTCTCCATGAAGTTTTATTTTTGTAAAAATTAAAAATAAATAAATAAATAATATTTCAAGTGAACCTCCCTTACCTTAAAACAATGTGACTTTGGTAAGATAGTGTCCTAGGAGGTAGGTTTAAATCAAATGGGAATCTAGAAATCAACCCAAGGATCCAATTGCAAGATTAAAATTAAACAATTCACTTACATCACATCAATCACCATCGTTTAGAACCACTTATCATAATTGAATAGCCAATAATTCTTCAACTTTCTTCCAATTGCTTCCTTTCTCTATTCAATTGCCATCATCTTTAATCCATAGCTGGGTCAAATACTCCAATTGTTCTTTTACTGCAATCTACACATTTACTGCATCTCATTCTTCCGATTGATATTCCACAGCATGCTCTGGTTACGTCTTCTCCAATTGTTCTTCTTCAGTCTCAATTAAATTCTTCACAATTGATTTATAATTATTTTTGTTCTTTTCTATAATTAGGGTCTTATTTAAATATAATATCCTTAATTAATATCTTAAGATATTATATTTCAATCCAATTCTCCAATTGCTATAAATTCCACATTCATTCTATTCAACTTCACACAGTTTAACTCCAATTGATGTACTTCTACTAAATTAAGTCTCTCATCACAAATCCATTCTACAATCAGATTCTTATATTATAAAACTCTCAATTGTTTATACTCTCACAAATTCCATTAATCCTTCACATTGATTTTCTTATCGGTATTCACATCAACTCTCTCAATTGGTTTCTCACAACAACCACAGTCAATAGTCATCATTAATTTTTTAACTCCACAGCACACATTAAAATCATTCAATTATTTTCAATTGATAAATTTTCATACACAATTCCTAATTAATCTCAATTGATCTCACATTCATCTCTTACAAACTTCTCCAATTGATAATTTCACAAACTAGCATACGCACAGAATCCCAATCGGCCTCACACATTTACAAATTCACACACTGCTCATAAAATCAAACACACATTTTCCACATAAACCCAATTGCAAACATTCCATTCCATTAATCACTTAAAACAAATACAAAAACTCCAATTGTTTTACTTCCGGCTACTGGAAGGAGTGCCTACTTCACCGAGGTCAACTGAAAACCAATTGAAACACAAGGAACATAAGAAGCCAAAGCTTTCAACCAAAACATAACTACCAAATGCTAACTACCATCACCAAAGGAAATGAGATCTCAATTGCTAATCGCCACATACATACATGCATACTATGCTCCCAATTGGTAAAATCAACAATTTAACCCCCAAACTATCAATGGGCTAAAAGAAAACTACAAATTTAGACTACAACCATCAAGAGAATTTTTGATGGCAAAATGAAGGAATTCCTTCATTAAAAGTTAGTGCAAATGAAGATTAGAAAGGTGGTATTTATATCCATTCTTTGCCCATGGTGAGACAAATGAAATGGGATAACTAGAACATGGAAACTTGGCCATTGTACATCTTGACGTAATGACATTGTTTCAGACATTTGGATGTTGTTTTAGATATCTAGATAATTTTTCAAACAATTTACACTAAACATCATTTTTGCTTTACATATCTCATATGGATCGTGTCACTTCCTACCACCCCACTTGTATAAAGACCATATTTTTTCATCTGTGGTGCACATCCATCCATTTTCCTATTTTTGCAAAGCATGCCACGTGGTTGCCCTTTCTCTAAATCTTTCACATTTGGTTAGCATCTATTATAGATCCTAGTAATTTTTAATCACTTACTTATAGAAAAGAAAGTATCTTTGTTGCCGTGGCACTCTATGTTTGTTCGGATGTCACAAAAAGCCATCAGCATGTTCTTTCAAACACCATGAAGTTTCCAACTTAGTCGTACATGTTTTCCGCAACATCACATTAAATTCACACTCTCGTGGCCGTTGGCCATCTCACGCAGTGATGTCTCAGATAGCAAGATACGATTTATAAAAACAGAATACAATTTTGGTAAATAGCATAAAAAGCGTGGGGTTCTTGAATAGTATTTCCAAAAGTCAAGTCAAATGACATGCTGTTTATTCTTTTGTAACTAGAATAATTATTGCACATTTTTCACCCCCCTATTTTGCTAGTTGCCCATGCACTTGCAAAGTGACCATAACATGCACTAAGTAGCGTTCGCAAAGGCTATATTTTCCTCTCTTGAGTCTTCATCCATGAAATTTATCCACACATCATGGAGAATTAAAGCAAGCTTCCTTACGGGGATAGTGGCAAGACATTTATGGTGTGCACCATTTTTTGAATACTTCTTGGACCAAAMAAACAAATCTACAAATAAATGTCAAAAATGGTTTGCCAAAAATCCAAAGAATCCGTTGAGTCACATACTAATGGCGTTACGATTTGATTCATCCAATTGCAAAACGACCTTCTCTTTTTTTTGTGAAGAGAATAATTACTGCACATTTTTTCAATAGAATGTGCAATCTTCTCCGATACTTGTCCAATCAAGGACCCCAAAATCGGGATTTACATGTTAGGTAGTCTGCCGGCTAAAAACAATTGTGCCTTGAAAGCAAACATGACATTGAGGTCCATTAATTTTTCTTTCTTCAATGTACCAACAAGGTAYATTTCTATCATTTCAAGAGGTGGTCACATTTAGTGATTATTGTGTTTCAACTTCAAAAATTTGTAACTAGTTCTTCGAAAGTCTTGAAAAATATGAAACGACATGGGTTAGATGCCAATTCCATTTTTCTTCCCGTAAAAAATTTACTGAAAATTTTTTCACGGAGTTTAGCTTCTCCAAATACGCAAGCAACTCTTAACCCTTAAACACCCTAGTGGACCAAAAGTGTCCTCACATAGTTTAAGTCCAATTCAAAGTGTTGTAACTTTTGCATCCAATGTTTGAATTCAATAAAAATTTGTCGGTGAATCTGCAATTTTTCTTCTAGTTTGTGTGGTAAAATTTTCAAGTCTATCTGAATACTGATTTCAACTTCTCTCATACAAATTCAAACTTGGAGCTACGTACCTCATGTAAACAATGAAACATTGAAATTGTAATTGAATCAAGCAGTGTCAATGAAGTGAACTCATTCTCATTCAAAGGTCTCAATGGAGTGAATTGAATCTCACTCAATCTAATTGTGCTCTAATTTGACTCAAAGAGTGTACACATATACCTTCAAATGTAGCTCAAAATCTGCTCAAAATTTTGATAGAAGTTACACAACTGAAATGGATGATGTTCTACACTCAATAACTTCCAAAAACTAATGCATGCATAACTAAGAATCCATCATGAACTAAAACTCATACGATCACCATCTTCCAAAATGACATTTGAAGTGCATCAATCCACTTTCAAGCTTCATTTATACAAAATTTCAGCTTGATCCAAGCAAATGTGTGGCCTCCATGTGCATTGATATTTCTTGAAGTTGTATAGAGATCTTGCCACCATAGTATCACATGTCCATGTATTTTGATTGATATGAATATATTTGTGGTATGTCATTAAATGCTTAATGACACTTGTAACTTAACTACTAATCTCACCTAACATCACTAATTATAACTTCTAAATCAAACAGGTGGAAGGGAGAGAGTGGTTCAAAGTTTCAGTGATTGCCGCTTCCACAACACATAGTTCGGATACTATTGTTGTATTTTTTTACTTCTTTAGTGTAATAAATCAATGCATTGCAAAACTAGACTTCTTTATCTTCCAAACGCAATTTACGGTTTGCAATTTCGTGAATTTTTGAGCCTTTGGTGTGTATTTGAAGTTGTGAATTCACTGCTGAATATCAGCACAAGCAGGGACTGCACGGTTCAGACTTGCCGGGTACTGTACAGTCAGGTACAGATATATTTCGAATTTTTTCATGCGAGAACCTGTTCTACTGAAAAACAACTTTTGATCATTCAAGTTTTTTGAATATAATAGAAGGAGTTTGCAAATGACACCTGACCATCTAATTTCAGACTAAAGGAGGTGTCTCTATGCATGTAATCAAACCATGTATCTTAACACACAGATTGCTAATTATAAGGTTTAGGTGGAAGTGGTTAGCTAAGTCAATAATTTCAGATGTTGCAAGTGGGCATGCAAGCAACCACAAGAATGGTGATATGGCATGGAATGTTTGGATGAGCTGAGTTACTTAAGCCAAGTGAGGTTGTCCAACACATGATACTATCACAAACTGAGCATTTGTAGCTTACACTGACATTAGAAGTGTGGATTTTTAGTTTTCTGCATTTTTAGCTTGAGTGCTTCCTCTCTGTCAAATTAGAAATTGGTTGTGCGTTGTTTGAGAGCTTAGAGCAAGCACCATGAAGTATAGAATGTTGTCTGTAGTAGAAAATAATCAAATTGTAGGGATGAGGAAGGCTGGAATGAAGTGTAAGGACATTGCTTCARTTTTTGGTGCTCCCTGTTCAACCATTTCTACTATCTTGACTCACTGGAAGGTCCATGGAAGTGTGAATTCCTTGAAATCAAAATGTGGTAGGCCTAGAAAGTTGAATGAGAGGGATTTGAGGTCGTTATCTCGAGCTATTAGTTCAAATAGGAGGCATACCTTAAATGAGCTTGCAAGCTTGGTGAGTGTTTCCCAAAACACT
>VACF01000730.1:0-41346 GCA_006891605.1 Pleurozium schreberi | reverse complement strand
AACAAAATTATATCAAATATATGGATGAGTGGGTGCATTCTTGTCGAGGTCATTCATCAGTCAATTTTGGAGGTGCTCAAGCATTTCAAGGCTTGTATTTTTGTAGTGATTACATCAAATTTTTTAATAACACTGATAATGGCTTGAAATCTATATATGTAGCACCAAGTCATGATAAATCAAGTAGAATTCACCTTAAGCGTCACAATTTTTGAAAAAATCAATTGAAAAGCTTGCTCAACAAGTTGGAAATGACGTTTATCGTGCTTAGACCACCTGCTACCTATTTAGGCCTACATGGCTTAGATAGTAGAACTATCCCCAATAGACTCTTCATTCACATTGGTCATATGACTAGAGTTACTCTTTTTGTCTTTTTCTACTAAGATGTAAAAGATGGTGGCTCATTGGCTCAAGGAATTCTCACTTTTTGAACTTGAACTTTTTAGAAGGTGACATGGATTGTTTTTTTGTTTTTTTTGCCAATGTGGAGGATGCTTTAACAAGAATGTTCCAGAATTTTATGAAACTTGTTAATCTTTGTACAAAATGTCTATTGCACTTGTGCTTCTTATAGGAAACCAAGACGGAAGCTTCTCAATGATAGAGTGGTGGACTGGAGTAAGGACGAAGAATTGAACAAGAAACGATCTCCAGTTTTCCATGTAAGAAACTTGTATAATTCTAGCTGTTTTTAATTGTACTCTCAAATTAAATTGAACGTTCGCTGCCCTTGAAAATGAGCTCAAAATATGTTCAAACTTACTCCCCTCCGTCTCCAAATGATCTTGGTTGCTCAAAAATGATCATTTTTGTTCTTGAAGATTCAATGAATAGATAACAATTTCTTTGAAATTTTTAGAAATAGGTTCAGAAATAATGTTATTTCAGCCTTCATGCTGATCATTTTGATCATTTTGTTCAACTGGAAGATCATTTTGGGATGGAGGGAACATTTGCTATTTCATGGGAATGGCGAATGGGAATTGTTACTTCGGAGAAAACTTCCTTGTGAGAGGTGACGTATTAACAATATTAATGTCAATGTCATTTTCTTCAAATTTGTATGGAATTTTTATCAGGATTTGGAAAAAAGTGTGTTAAAATTTAGAATGTAGAAACATCGCCTCTTAAGGGTGATTTTTCTTCAAGTGTGTTGGTTGTATTTTAATGCAATTACATTCTTGCAGGCTAAGAACGTCCAAGTCCCGCTGATTATGGCTCATGGCAAAAATGATGTTATTGTGAATCCTGGCGAAAGTGAACGCATGTTCCAAGTAAGTTAATTGGGCAACTCAAACTATGGTTGAATTTCTCCGTATAGATTCTCATTTTCTATGTTGTAAGTTTCTAAGAGATCTATCAATTAGACCAATTGTGCATCTTCTTGTGGGTCATTTCTTTGGTCTATACAAAGCATGTTTCTACTAATGGTAGTGATCAATTGATTTTTTTTTTCCTAATTGTAGAATATGATCATTGAACATAAGACTTGCCTAGCAAGCGGTGGGTAGCAAATTGCCGTTGCATGAAGTAACTAAGGTGTCTTTCATTGTTGTGGTTTGTCACACTTTTTTAGGCCTTGAAAGCAGAGGGCAAGGAAGTACAATACCTCATCTATGAAGAGGAGGTATGTGAAATTCATTCTCTAAAATTAAAATTAAATATCCAACCAAGTGCATTGGAAGAGATGAGTTGATTTTGGTAACATGGTCTATAATACTAGACTAGGTGACATCCCTAATGGTTTTAGCATCCTCTACCTTAACCCCTTGGCATACGAATGCTTTCTTGAATTCTTGCATATTTTTGCTTAATATATGCTAATAAGTGTTATAGTTACCTCAATTTCATCAAATTCATCATACAAAAAGTACTTTTTTTTAAAAGTCAAGCATTAGTTTGGATAAATTAGAAGATTTTGGTTAAAAATCAGCCCGTAGAAACTCTTTGTTCATTGTCTAGATTTTGGATGTTGGAGTGCTAAGAGTTAAATTTGTGTTAACAAAGTTGTTGGAAATATGTGCAGGGCCACTATTTGGAGCGGCCTCAAGACAAGATGGATTGGTACAGTCGAGTTGAGGCTCTCTTCCACAAACATTTGGGTGGACAAATTGGTCCAATTCCAACTATTGTGGATTCCACAACTCAAATTATTGGAGACTTTACAACATCACTACCAAACTAGGGAGCTTTTCTTTGCCGAAGTTTTTAAAGGCAATTTGTATAGCTTGCTCCAATGGAGTGTTGGGGTTTTGGGTTTGTAAGGTTTTAAGGCAAAGTCCATGCAAAAAAGGTGATCCAAATAGACTTATATCTCTACGTATATTAAAATGTAGTACAACTTGGTACTAGTCTTTTTCTTGGATTTCTTCTTAGAAGTATTAACCCTAGAACATTGGGTTGGTCACCGTGGAAATCATCCTTATAGGTACCTTGTGAATCACTTGTTCTAAAAACCCAAGTTATAGCGCTCATTGGTGTTCAAACTATTGTATAAGATTTCTTATTTTCACACAAAATTCCAARGATGAAGATTTGCACTTYTGTTTTAAATGGAATGGTTCTTTGTGTCATCCAYTGGACACTTTTAGGTTGCTAAGTTCTTATRGATGTAAGAGACATCAATTCTTTTGGATAAATAGATGAATTCTAAGATTCTAAAGTTTCCCAAAAGTGTGTTCATTAGATAATTTTTGGTCCTTGCTGGAATTCTTATTGGATTAATCTTSTAACAATATTGGAAATGTTTTTGGCAAATGAAAATAAAAGTGGATTACGGAGAAGTAAAGATTTTCATTTACTTGAAAAGTTGCTTGCAATTTTTGAATGGTGTTTCCATATCAATGAGCTTTGTTCGAGGGACATTAGTTATATTTTGATTTAAATGGGATTTTTTTTGAAAAAATAGAATGTTCTTCTAGGGAAGTACAATACATGTGGATTYCTCGTTCATGAAACTTGCTTTTGACATTCATAATGGTTAACTTTTATTTTGAGAAAAATTAATAAATATAAACTTTCCAAGTTTGATTTCTTCTTTGTTTGAAATCTTGAATAAAATCCTAAAAACAAGATTTTTTTTGTAATTTGAAATATAAGGTTTATAACCACATTTCTAAATATAAGAAAGTTGGCACCAAATTTTATACTATGATATTGAATGCCATAATATACTCTTGTAAAGAGGTTTTGTTAATGTTTTTTAATCGTGTTTTGAACCCAAAATGTGTTTTTTTTAAACAATTTTCTCTTTTAAAAACTCATAGAAATTTGAAATGTTCATAAAAAATTTGAAATTTTTATGACTTATAGAAGATATATGATTCTATCTCATAAACACATGAATTAAAATTTTGTTCATATTTGGTATAAAAATGAAGGATGTAATGTGAAGATTATTAAAATTTGGATATATGGCTAAGGTAGGAGATCTATAAAGTGCCTTTTAAGAATTGATTTGTGATTTGGAAGGAAGGAGGTGACTTCTTTAAATATTTTTCAATAAATTTTCCTTGAACAACCAATAGAACTGGCATCTAACACATGTCGTTTTGTATTTTTTTAACCTTTGTGTAATCAATTTGGAATTTAATTTGAAGGTGCACAATCACATAGGGCTCTAAAAGAATCCACTCCTTGATGTGTTTACTGCTAGTACATTGACAAATGCAAATAAGTATATTGAAGAAATTAAGCAAAACATATCTTTGTGTTAGAAAACACTATCAGAGCTTACAATAGTTACTTTATAGACCTCCTACCTTACATAAGTAGGTTGCTTCAACTTCAATTGATACTTCAAAAACTTTCATGTCCATTCCATATTCATTCTAAATTAATTTTTCAAGTAGCATCAGTGTACAAGAAGATCATACTCCAGAAATTATAGGTTGTACTACTCTTGCACTTAATGATTGTCTTGCATCTCTCATGACAATAATCAAATCATTTGTTTTGACAAAATCAATCAGCTCTAATCAACGTGAAAGTATTGCAATGAGCAGCGTATGAACGTGGGCATTTTGCAGGTCTTTGACTGGTCAGAAAGCATTGCTCGTTGAGCAGGTCCAAGCTAAAGAGGGGCTTCATAATCTGAAGGAGCTGCAAGAGAGTGCTTTTGAAGAGAACCGTGCTTCTGTGTTGGCATTCACTCAGGAAGCTAAGTTGCATCAGCAAGAGTTTCTTATGTGGCAAACAAAGCTACAAGCAATGCATGAACAACTGACAAGTGGTTCCAATGCAATGCTTGAAGCACAGGTATGAACGGCATATTTTGTTCTCACTTCTCCAGTTAATRAGCACAATCATGGGGTCAATGATGTGTTGAATCTAATATAGTAATGCGTATATTTCWTGTAAACATCTGTCATGAAACTATAATGTTTTGTGTTTTTGAAGATTGTAGATKAAGCTTCTAGAGTTTCTTCAATCTTCTTCTAACTCACCAGCTGTYGTGACGGGTTGTTGCAGGAGTCATTTGTGTCAAAGCAATCAGCAGTGTTTGCGTCTCTTGAGCGGTTATTCTCTCTACACAATGCAATTCTGCTGGAGTCAAGGGCTTTAAAGACCTTCTTGTTCTATGTTGCAACCTCCATTTTCATCTACATGAGYACCAGCACGAAGCAGACTTACAATGCTCGCCCATTGCTTTACTGCGGTATATTTTGTCTCATATCTTTCTCTGTCATTGTTCATTTTCAGTAACTGATTTGGCTTACAGCCATATGGAGGACTTAGTTTGCAGGAAAGAGTGAATTATAGTTTGAATTGCCAACAGGCATGATTGACAATGTTGCTACAATGATACAGGACTTCTTCTCACGTTTGCAGTGGAGCTATGGATTCTTCGGAGCCAGACAGCCGCGTCACGGGGATTACATCAAACCCTGTTGCTATTGATTTTCCCTCGGGTGACTTATGGGGTAACCACTGTTATCCTTCTTTTGTACCAAATATTCAACTACAGGTACGTGTACTGTTTCATTTGAAGTCACTCCAGCTAATTTTCCAGCACCAGTCATTTGCATGGACACACCTTTGATTTCTGTTTCTCGTCTGTCAAAWTTTTGTGAAGGTCATTTCATTAGCATCTTCAAATTTTGATTTTCGATGGGAGTTATCTTTCAATCCTTTAAGGCTGAATCTTTTCATAGTAATTTGTGATTTTTTCGAATTTCTATCTCTAAATTAGATTCTAAAATTTTCGCACTACTTACATCATCCGTGTTGTCTGAARAACGAAATCTTAAATCCTTTTTTTTATCGTGAATAATTCGTGTTTCTAGTGGTTTGAGTACMAGTGGTATCCTTCTTTTGACCCGAGGCGTTTGTGTTGTCCTTTGCCCTACTTATGGAGAACTCAAATTTCACGAATGAGTTGTACCTGAAACACTACAGGGACTATGCAACGATGAGCTACGAGATTTTGCTGGATCTACAAGAACGCCTCAAGGTTCTTCCTTCAAGTTCAGCTAAACCTGGAATTGAGGAGATCTGTGAGCATAGCTTGGCACCTGTTTCCAAAACCAAGCGCTGCAGCACCGACTCTTATGAGAGGATGCTCTCCAAGAAGATTGTGCGGCGAGCCCAACGAGCTTGTCGAAGTAAATTTTTGCAGTGATTTGTGGTGCCTTTTTCATCACTTCCTACCTCCTTTACTTCACACTATCTGGTTACAAATATTGTTTTGATACTGCATTATCTTTACATATTATCCACCATATCTAAAACTTGGGTTAACAAACATCGAGAGGTGATCTAACGATTTTCACGTAGGTTTAGTTTTTGGTCCCATGCATGTTCTCGTCACATCATTTAGAGGATCTTTGTGACCATTCTATCTCTGAATTTCGTTTAGTATATGAGTAATATTTTTAGTTAACATCATCAAAAGAATTCTGAATGAAAGTTACTAATATTGACGTTAGGTTGCTTTTTTGGTTTCTTAGTTGTCACTGATGCATTGGAAGCTATGATCCTCATTCACCAGGAAATATTATATGAGAGGTGCAGCAAGGAATTCAGCGTAAGGTCAGGTTACATCCAGAAATACATAATTTTGAATTTGGCTCTGTCAGCGGACTTATAATGTCAACTTTGTCCTGCATTGTCTGGATTTTAGCGTCACTAATGAATTGATAACTATTACTAGGAAGTATAGCATGAGAGGTACTACAACCAATTTAACCCAAGATTAGGATATATCCAGAACTACATAATCTTGAATTGGGTAAGTAAGTCGATCCTGTGAACTGAGAATTGATTTGCTTGGTTTCGAGTAACAAAAATCTGGTCCCTCACCCGGTTAAGTCAAGGCTTTGAGATACGTTCCTTCGATTCTAGCACTCGTTGCGTGGAAGATCTACTCCATGATCGTTTGCTTGATACATGACGATGAGAACACTATCACTAATTGTTTGTTAACTCGTAGGTAATCCACTTACGTGGTTGTTTCCATCCTGGATCTCAAGTAATGTGTGCGGAGAGGAGTCTTGCCTTGACAGATCAATTGATGATCAAGCGCAAGTGGATGATGGATTCCAAGACCCTGATTACATTCCACCAATAGATGTTGTGAGCCCGTTGACACCTAGTCATAGCTACAACCTGCGGCCTCGAAGGTGAGAATCTTATTTCCTTGTTGTTCTTGCTCTCTTTCAACTCTGTTAGTAGTTGTCGTAGCTTTAATCTGAACTAAGAGCTCAGAAATGGCAAAATCCCAATTTGAGGGACATTGCAAAGTGCAGTGTACGCAGTGCTTCGTGCAGATTCATTTAAACAGCAGCCTTTACTAACTGAAGCATTTTAGTCATGTCAAGAATTTGAACCTTCCTAGAAATTTCTGTTGATTAAAGATTCCAGTGGCCTTATTTCTCCCATGTAAGATAGAGGATACTATTTGCATCACTTTTGGAATTTCAACATATGTAAGAAATCAATGAGATTCCTGGAAGATGTATCGTGCACTTTGGGTAGAAGAGGCAATCTGTTGAGGTCAAAGTGGGAGGTTGTAGATCACTACTGATAGTAGAGATTAGAGTACCCTCTTTCCGTTCAAAGATCAGTAGCCATCGAGACTTTGCCAAGTCAAATGCGTTGGAAGAATGTTATAGTTGCTGTCGATAACAACTATAGGATATCGGATCAGGTTCATAATGGTTATAGTATTCTCTTCCTCATTGACCTATGAGATTCAAAAGGGCGATCTTGCTCTTGTGGTAGTGTAAACTTGGGGTGAGTCTTACGGAAGAAATCTCTTGATTCATGCTAACAAGGATAACAGGATAACTCTATCGTACCTCCAAGGATTTAGACTGCGATTATGGTTTGAAACTGAAGCAGCTTGATCTGTCTAGTTTTTAGGCGACTGTGGTAACAGCTAAGTTAGCAATTAACAAGTACCGTTCTTTAAACTACCTTGATAACAAGACCTAACAAATAATGCCCAACGAAAGAAGGAAGAAGGAAATGTACACCTAGAATGCTCTAATCTTGAAGGTGGCCAAATTCCTCCTTCCAATGTTTGGACGCCTCCTCTGGGTTTCGAAACTCCCATATATGAGGCTTCTTTCGCTCTCGCTCTTCCAGTATGGCCTAAGAAGATAGTGCAAGTTTTTTACTAGAATTTAACATCTGATATTGGCCATAGGCATACATTTACATAGTCACACACACATATACAAAAGAAATGCTATTAATACACTATAGAATGCCTGGTCTTCACAGCTAGTTTGGACTGTAGGAGAGGAAATCTTTGACTGTGTGTGGGGGGTCAATGCATGTATTATAGGGTTTCCTTCTCCAGGACTATGCTTTGAACACCCCCACAGTGAAAGACCTGTAATCCAGGCTTCAGGTGCTCTTTGAAGACCCTCATAAATAAAAAATCATACGAAATGGAATCAATAGGGTTTGTGATAAAGTCCAAACGATTGGTAGACTGTACATGCCAGGTGTTTGGAGTCGAAATTCTTTCTTCAAAAAAGGGTACCCTAGGAGTTGATCTCATTGACTTTTGTTTTATGTAAATACACTAGCGTCCGCTATGCTTTGGATAGGGATTCCATACCACATAGAACACCAGATTCTCTGCACTACGACAGACTAATTTTGAATTCATTCAAAATGGAATCACTGCTCCAAGCAAGCAGACAGTTTGAACCCCATCAACAACAAAACCTCAAAAACATCAGGAGATCGTCTTGAAGCCTGAATTTGCAAGGCTACACACAGGATAATAAGATTTCATGACAACGAGTATGAATTAGTCCTGGAATTTAAGGTTTAAGAAACACATACTATCAGACCTAAAGAACGCTTGATCAGTTTTGCATAAATACCTGAACCTGATCAGCGGGCTTCGCCTTGAGAGAGATGCAATCGAACAAYTCGGTCCACTTGCTTCGACAGTTGTCAAAAGTGCCATCCCTGTAATACTCTGTCATCTGATAAACAGGCGCTGCATACAACAATCTCACAATTGTAAGCCAAAAAAAAAGCTATGATCTTAAACCCCAAAAGACCAAGGATTCATGGTTATAAACGATCAATTCGATTGATCATACTGGGAAAAACATGGTTCAGAGTGGGGCAAATTTTATATCAACAGAATCAGGGAAGTACAATGCATGTGTTGATAAGTAGAACCTACTAAAATTGGACCAAAAAATTCCTGAATGAACTACTCAAAACTGGCTTCAGAAACAATTATGACGTTCGAATTAGGCTTCTCGGTTGTTTAGGAGCTAAAATCTGCACTAAATTTTGGCTTCACTCAATTTYGCAGCTAAAATCTGAAAGTAGGAGAACATCACAGATGCTGAGCGACAATGCCAAACGTATTTACAGATCGTAAAACCCTAATTCGAGAATTGCAATGCTAAACAGGAGTTTTGAATGGACTCACAGTAACAGAACCAAAGAGCGTCCGCCTTCGGGATACACGAAAGGCGTTTAGGCTTGGAAATCGCTTTCTCCTGCTGCAATAGCAGCCCTTCCTCCGCCATAGTGAGCCACCCTACTTTGCAAAATCACTAACGGAAAAGAAAAACATGTTCCGCAACAACATCGAATGAAAAAGAGGTCTTATTATCGTGATATTTTATCATCCCTTTCACTCGGCATTCAATGCAATCAAGATGAATGAAAACTCACTCTCATCACATGAATGAATGAAGTACGTTTGTCATCCAACAAAACCATCCATTCACTTCATCCGTAAGATAGTCTGTTTAGTTTATGGTAGAGGGACCCATTCCTAACTGGCGCCCCATCACTAATCACCAATCAATAGTGTGTTGTATTTCTGATCAAGGCTGGAATAGATTTTCATTTTCTCCTTGGAATTCGTGGTTTTGATTTTTTCAAGGTTTCGACCAATAATTCATGACACATAAGTGAATAAGAAAGTAAGAAGCAATGAACAGGAAAGCAGTTCTTGAATGATCGGAATTGGATGACTCTATATGTTGATCATGAATCAAGCCCAACTTTGGCCTTTCAAAATCATTGTAATTTCATTGCAAGAGATAAAATTACCAAATTTTTGGCAATATTCCTCATTTCTATCAATTCACGTTTGAAAATATTTGCTTTGCCTAACACTATCCTAGATCATGCCTAGAATTGTTTATTTGATTGGTTACGAGTGCCTCTACCATAGTTTAGATTGTTTGCTATGTTAACATCTCCTTGACTGTACGTCCCTCGGTGGTGTTTTTGGTATTGTGAGAAATTGCTTGATAAGGAGAGGTGCATGGGCTTTGTTTTGTGGTGTTCCAACTCACAATGCAAAAGTTATAGATTTTTAAGTTATTTGTAGTTCTAAGAAATTAGAAAAATATTTTTACTTTTCTTTTGGTTGTGGCAATGGCATAGGGCACACTTGAAATGGCATAGTACCTTTGAAATTGTTTGTTTGTTTGTTTGTTTGCTATGTTGAGATCTCTTGCACCGTGGATCCTCTGGTCCTGTTGTTGGTGCCGTTGGAAAGCCCTCGGTGAAATGGGGTTAGTCACGAGCTTCGTTTCATGGCATTTGGTTCAATGAGGTGAAAGTTATTAACCTCTAAAAGCCCAAGGGGTTTGGACAAAACAAATGTATATAATATATTGTGAGGGCAAATGTTTTAGTGACCCCCTCTAGAGCTTGAGAATTTGTACTATTAAAGATCTGAACTATAGAGAGTAGTTAGTTGAGAATTTCATTCGGAGGAAGGATACTTTTTGTTACGGTTATTGACTCCGATGGGCTCTTTGCTTGTTCATTTTAAAGCATGCAAGCAAACATACTTCTCTCTTTTGTGGTGTTCATTGAAGCTACAGTCCTAACGGATCAAATATAGTCCTTGAGATGTTGCTAGCAGAACTTTCAAAAAGAATTAAGATGGTACCTCCTGTATATCTAGCACTTAATCGAGCTATAAAAGAGAGAGTAGCAGTTGGTAAGAAGCTTTTGTGGGAATTTGTGTAAGCATCGATTCTAAGGTTTTCAAGCACATCGTGTGTTTAGAAACGCTCTGCTTTGTGGTGAAGTCTTGTTTGTCTGTAGACTATTTTTCCGCAGTCCTTTTTCTTGTATTTGTCAGGAATCACTATAATTGACGTTTTGGAGCCCGTCGGATAATTAATGTGGCACATGGCTAGTTTGTACTACAAACGACTTGGAGGAGGAAAATCAGCCACTATTCTAGGGTTACTTCCTGTAGGTCCGATGCTTTGAAAACCTTTTCCTAATGAATATCCCAATTCCAATTTGGGGAGGCTCTTGGAAGAAATTCATGAAGGAGAGTGAGCAGGGTTTGTAATATTGTTGATTGTTGCATACTTGTAGAAATGAAGGAAGGCACTTATTGGTCCAAAAATTGAATTGTTTTTGGCAAATTACCTTGGTGATAGGTCCCATCCTTTTTGGATTAACCCTAAATCACTCCACATGTCAGAAAGTGGTTAATAAATGACTTTCTATATTATTGTAGAAATGTTGAATGCACCTACTGTGTCATAAATCAGATCATTTTTGGCAAAGTATCTTTGGGATAGGTCTCGTCCCTTGAGGGTTAATGCACCAATGGCACGGTAAGATGAGTACTCCAACGGCACGGTCAAAGGAACATTGACGGTAAAAAGGTAACCCAACCCGTCCCTCTGAGTTCAACTACCTCCGCCTTCAGTGAACACTTTGGCTTTTCAGGAACTTCAGTTGCAATACAGGCACGTGAGTCGGCCAGCTATGGCGTTGGCTTCTCGCCTCCTGCTCCGCTCTGCAGTGGCGTTGCGAGACAAGACTTTTTYTTCTTCCTCCTCCTCATCATTTCGCTTCCTCTGTTCCTCTAMTTCCGCCTCCTCGCCAGGATCTCAAAAACTTACATCCTTGGATSCTCCTGTTGCGGATGCCGATGCGCCTTCACTCATTGTGGATCGGTCTGGACTCTTCAATGCGCCAGGTCTTAATCCACTTTCTCAATACTCTCTGAGTTTCATTTTCATTCTCTTGCATTAGGAAGTGGTTGGAATGGTTGCATATTGAATTTGATCCGTTTTACTTCATTTTCATGGATTTGAGCATTCCGAAATTGGGGCTAGGGTTTCATCAGTAATGGTTGGAGAGGGGTGAGGGTCACAGCGCCAGTGACCAGCTCTCTTTCTTTATTCCTGGTTGGGAACTACTTTTGAAAGTATTCTCCCCTTGATTGACATTTTCGTGCATATGAAGGGGTTCTGGTGTCGATGAATGGTCGCAGTTGTGGTTTTTGAGTTTGAGTGCATTGTCATTTATTGCATTGTGAAGTGGTTGGAATGCTTGCATATTGAATTGATCCGTTGTACTTTATTTTCATGGATTTGAGCATTCCGAAATTGGGTCTAGAGTTTTGTGCTGTAGTAGTTTCACCAGTGATGTTTTGCAAGGGTATAGGCTTTAAGGTCAAAGCGCCAGGTGCTTACCCTCTTTTTTCCTGTTTGTGAACTTCTTTTGAAAGTATTATCAGTTATGATCATTTTCGTGAGTTACGAAGTGATTGGATTGGTTTCATTTTGAATTTGCTTCGTTTTCATGGATTTGAGCATTYTGAAATTGGGGCTGGGTGTGTGCTGTAATAATTTTGGTTTCATCAGTAATCTTTTGCGAGGGTTTAGATTTAGGGTGACAGCACCAGGTGACAGCTCTCTGTTGTTAACTTCTTTTGAAAGTATTCTCCCCTTGATTTGCATTTTGGTGGATTGTGAAGTGGTTTTGGTKTTGAGAGGTTGCATTTATGATTTTTGAATTTGCGTCTGTCGCATTCAAATTCAYGATGTTGAGTGTTCCGAAATTATTTGAATGCGGGTCAGAGTGTTGTGCTTTAGTAAGTGGTTCAATTTGGACTGTCATTTGAGTGATTAGGGTTTTGAATTTCAGGAATTGTCKTAAATGGTTGCAACTGTGATTTTTTTGAAAGGAGCCGTTCCTGCTTCGAATTCGTGCTCTGGAGTGTTCCGAAGCCTTTTGAGTGTGGGTTAGAGTTTTGTGGTGGAGGATTTTCAGTCTAATTGGTAATGTTTTGCGAGGGTTCAGGGTTTAGGGTTTTAGATATCAAGTATTCTCTAAAAGGTGTGGTTGTTGGATTGATAGAACACAGCCATGGGGCAGGAGGGCCGGCGGAAACTGTCATGGCAAAGCACATCAAGGCTCTCATCAGGGTGAGTTTTTTTTCTTTTTTTGCACCAATACAATTCGTTGATTTTGTCGTTGCACGACCTGTTGCTTGAGCTGCGCACCACCTTTGCACTATCTTCGCATCAACATTTGAAGAATATCGTCACTTTAATCTTTCAATTAGAGGGTGTTCAAGAATTGGAAATTAGATTTGCTGGAAAGTGCCTAAGTGGACGCTACCATATCTACATGGGCTGAACTAAATTGTTTAGGAAGGTAACAAAATGTACCAATAGAAAGMGGAAATTCATGTCCTACATTTTGAACGATAGAAATATGTTTTGGAATATAATCCAATTTTAGCTTAGCTTCCAAAGTGGACTCTCTATTTTTTGTGTGACCACTTAGGGTTAATGTTTCATTTAAACTGAAAATTGGACTTTCTGACAAGAAGTTTGGGGGAGGTCCAATCACGGTCGCTCAATACATGGAGGAGGTGTTGACAAATCCAAAGGCAGGCTTCTACATGAACCGCGATGTTTTTGGAACTCTCGGAGACTTTGTCACTTCACCTGATATCAGCCAACTATTTGGTGAGGTAAGGTTTCTTAATGGTTGATTTTGTGATTTCTYGATGATATGTGCATCATGTTCGTTTCTAATTAATGTGATGTGATAAGGAATGACTTTTGTACTTTGAYTTCCGTTGTTGTTGAGCATGTTATTATTTCATGATGTAGATGGTGGGCGTGTGGAGCATGTGCTTGTGGCATCAAATGGGTAGACCAGAAGCTGTGAATTTGATTGAGTTGGGGCCTGGTCGAGGCACCCTGATGGCTGATCTTCTTCGGGTAATTACCCTGAATTTTGAAAGCCTCTAAGAGCATTACAAGGCTTTTCATTGTTCCACATCAGAAAAAATTCGAAATGGAGATCATTAAGAGAATTGAATGTCATCTCCTTTTTGTCTCCTAAAAATTTCGAAAGCTTTTATTGTATCTGTGGTAGGCAATTGAGGGAGAAGGAATTGATGCAGCCTAGACTGGATTTAAAATTAGGTGTGTCGTCTGTGCAGGGAACTGCAAAATTCAAAGATTTCTCTCAAAAGCTATCAATTCATTTCGTTGAATGTAGTCCTGCTTTGAGGAAAATCCAACGTGAAACATTGAAGTGCATTCCTAATGGAGGAGAGGAACTGAAGTCTGCTGAGGATGTCGAAGGTTCTGGTTTAGGAAAGGAGCAGATTAGTCAAATATCAGGGGCTTCTGTATGTTGGCATTTTGATCTTGAACAAGTTCCTCGCGGAGGTAGTCCAAATTCCTTTGAAGCTTAATTTGGGGAAAGGAGGCTGCCTTTATGATATAACGGTGGTCTTATGCTATGATGTTGCACCTCATGTTATCAACCAATGACTCCAGTATTAATTTTATCATCCGATTTGTTTGGAAATTGCAGTTCCTACAATTATAATCGCCCACGAATTCTATGATGCTTTACCTATCCACCAGTTTCAGGTACATTTTCGCATTMTTTCTATGTAMATATTTAGTCACTTMGAGATTTTTGATAAAGTCCTGTCACTTTTGTACACTATCTTGCCTGATGGGATGGCAACGGGCGGGCAAAGTACAGAAAACGTCACGAGGATGGTGCGAAAAGCTCGTTGATGTTGCTGAGGATACCAGGTACTTTTTATTGACACCTCATAGTCTTTAAAGATTGTGATTGTTGACATTTGCATAGCCGTCTTCAAATATCAATATAAAATTGGTTACCATCAGATTAAAATTAGGGAACTTGATATACCAAAGCTTGGACTTAGATCAAGGTTGGATCATTATAAGTATGTGGTAATGCCTTTTGGACTAAACAATGCACTAGCCACCTTTATGACATTGATGAATTCCTTATTTTTTCAACTTCATAAAAATTTGTTCTCGTATTTATGGATGTATTCTAATTTATTCCAAAAGAGTGGAAGAACAAAAAAACACTTTAGATAGGGGTTTGAGATTTTGAGAGCTAACAAACTTTTTGCTAAGTGTAGCAAATGTCAGTTTCTTAAACTCCAAATTGATTATCTTGGCCATCTTCTATCTTAGGATTGAATCTCACTCGATTCCCAAAAGATCAAATTTATTGGATAATGGATTGTACCGAAAGATAAAATAAAAGTAAAAAGATTCTTGGGTCTTTTTAAGTTTTTCAACTCTAAAGTCAATCTTGCTTAAAGGATCTCCTTAAGCTACAATTGATCCATAAAAAAAAACGTAGTTGTTACATGAAGCGGCATTAGAGACACCCCACATTGAATTAGAATAGTAAATGGATCTCTATGGAAGTTCATGAGTTCATCTAAATATTGGATGAATTTCATCCAAAATATAGGATTCATCCAACTTGAGGTTTGAGTTTTTATGAAGAGAAAACTCCTTCATTTGAAATTTTGTCAAATCAAGTTTTGAAAGTGTATTTAAAGAAAGATGTGTGTTTAGCTTTATTTGAAAATGATGGTCTATCAATTTACAAAGTCTTTACTTCTTCTCTTACACTTGCACTCTTGGATTCTCTCTTTGTGGAGCAGTTTTTATTTTTTTCATTTTCCATGAAGTGGCAAAGTGGCGATATTAAATGTTACGGTGGTGCTCCAAGTTTTAACATTCATCCATGTACTGGTTAGAAAATGTGATACTACATATCTATAATATATTCTATTTTCATTCACAATGTGGCAATTTCATTCAAGATTTTTCTGGAACTTGAAGTTTTTTGGCTATTTCATCCAAAATATTACTAAAAGTTTCCTATAGGCTTGGTGCTAGGTCAAAAAATTTGGTGCAATTTTGCATCAAATCACCAGAAAAAAAAACACTGTTGTGGAGTGAGAATTGCTTGACTTTTTGTGTGTAGATTTTGATTTCCTTTTAGACAAGAATTCTCCCATTTGCTCTTTCATAGCTTCATTTTTAAACTTAGAAGAGCTTAAAAGAGTGAAGAAAGCATTTGGATACTTCATATTGTACATTAGTATTGATTTACAAAAGAAAAAAAAATGCAAAAAGTGGTTTTTTGAAATGCCAATTTTTGCAAGTTTTAGGCGGCATTGAGAAGTTTTGAGATTTTCCTTCTAAACTAAGGTAGGGATTTTAGGGATTGCATTGACCATTGGTTGACAACTAGTAGTTAAGTACTAGCAGTTGTAGGCGCCCATGAAGTATAGTGGATGGAAGTAACCATTGGGCTGGGAGCAATGGCTAGTTGGGAGCATTTGTCCAGAGATCAGTGACCAAGTTTTGGGATTTTTTTAAAAATTTTCTTAGATTTTTAGGATCTTTGCATTTAAATTCATTTTTCAAAACAATCTGTGGCATATCAACAAATGTCATTATTATTACTTGGACCACTAGGTTGTGAGGAGTTCCCTGGACATGTTTTTTATTTACGTTCTTGTCTATGATTTGAATCTCCAATTATGGTAGATCTCAAAACTCCCCCAAAACTTATTGTTGTCTTACACACAAGTTTCTTTTGTGCGTTAATAATGTTATAAGGAATTTGGAAGAATAATTGAAGTCTCTTAAATGCATAAATATATTTTTATATCCATCTTTTAAGTATATCCATACATATTCTCACATGAGAAAAACAACTAAAGGCAATTGTTTTGACGGCTCTTTAGGGGGAGAAATCTTAACCTCTAAGTGCTCAAGCACCTATTAGTAATGAATTAATGATGAATGTTGTGAAAAGTGAACTTCACTTGTACGCCCGATCACTGACAAGTGGCATGGAGCGCTACCTACAAACTATTGCCCCCAGTGGCAGGACGTATGGAGCAAAACAAGGCCACAAAAAGATGCCGGGTTCTTGTGGTCCATCCACCATTGTGCCGTTGCAGTTCACAGTTGGCGCCAAGTTGCGGACCCCAACATATCCACAACCTGCACCAGTTGTCAAGCCAATTTAGATGAGACTATCTTACACAGGTTCCATCATTGCCCTAAAACCCGTCATGCTTGGGATTTTGCGCTCTCTGTTCTGTATTCTGCCCTTGAGGTCCCGACCGTTAGAGGGAGATGGCCGACATTCACGTGGCAGCAATGCGTTTTGGGATCCAAGATCCCGAGGAGACTTAGGAGAGGTTCAGCTATGTGGTCGCTTTTTAGAGGGTCGGTCCTCTGGACTACTTGGCTTGAGCGTAACTCAAATTGCTTCAGTAACCTGCCTTGGCCGGAGCGTAAAGTAGAGCAGACACTGTGGGAATCGTTCTCTGATCACGCACAGGTCGCCTGGTACAAAACGCAAAAACTGTGTGAACTCTACGCCAACAAGGTTGATGTCTTCCTGTGGAGGTTTGACAATACTTGGTTACAAACCGATTTCTTTGGCACGAGATCCAACTTGGTGATGAACTGGAGGCTGTCCATCCCCAAGATTGGTCAATTTGAGTAACCTTGTCCTAGTTGAGACTGGTTTTTTGGTCTCGTGTTAGTTGTCTGTAAATCCTAAAAAAATTTCGCCGGGGAGCTTCTTCTTTGGTTCTGTGTACTGTTTGCATTATAATGGAAATGGTCCGTGTGTTTCAAAAAAAAAAAAAAAAGTGAACTTCATACAATAAATATTCGAAAGTGAACTAGGTAGCTTGAGTCCAAAGTACAATCATTTGTAATTAAGAATGCTTTAAAAATTGACTACAAGTGAGGCATTCATCAACACTCATTCAACTCTCAGTCATGACACATGTCCCAAAGTGTCATTAATTGTGCCAAAAGATATTAAGTGGAAAAGTAGTCTCTTGAGTGATCAGAATTGGAAGAGTTTAGACATTGACTACGAGATTGGAGCACTTTTCATCTCCCAAAATCATAGTAATCTCAATTATGAAAAATTTGCAATCTCCATATTTCCTATATTTCGACATGAGAAAAATTTTCATTGCCTCATACTCCTCATGATTTGTTCCAGAATTGCTTAAGTGATTGCGGTTTGGGAGGTTCCACCTTAGAAAATTAGAAGTCTTAGTAGGCCAAGACTTGATAGGACTTAAATCATAGAACTAGTTACTGTGTGCTCTAGACTTAAATCCATCCAAAAAATGGTCTCATCTGCACTGTATTTCAAAATCCAACTTAAACCGTCTAAGATCTACGTTGAATAGAGGTATTAACCCCTAAAGGCCCAGAGTGTTTTCAGGCTTAAAAACATCATTGCTTTTGAAATATTGTAGGTCTAAATGTCACTAAAGTATAGAAATATTAATCATACAACCTTGTAGAGTATGTGTTGTAGATGATGTGCATCAAACTTGAAGTCATTTGACCAAATAGATTGAAAGATAATAATGTTTTATTGTTGAAAAAGGATGCTGAAATTTTTCTAGAAACTCATTTGGAAGTCAGATGTGATTTCTAAACCTACTCAAATGAAAAATGTTCAAACTACAAAGTACTTCAAAAATATCATACACATACATTGGTGAAAGAAAATATCATTCAGTTGACTCATTGTGTTTGCAGAATGGATTTGAAATGTCAAAAAATAGTTGCAGAAAATACAACCATGGTTGAACCTCCTTCTACTAAAATGCTTCTCAATCACTCAAAACTTCTTGGATTAATATGATATTTTAGCCATACAATCAAGACTGGTATGCATAACTTTTAGAACAAAAATGATTGGAAACTGTATGAAGAGAATACAAGCCTCCAAAGTTCACTATAATCCAAAAATCTCTAGATTTTGAACTTCGAATTGCTCTCAAAAATTCAAAACAATTTGGATTGACATGAAACTTTTACCACAGTAACTAGACTTTAAGGGTAACATAATCCAACAAATTTGATTGAAAACAAACATTTGATGAAGGAGATACAATCCCCCAAAGTTGTAGCCATCAAATGCAGTTTGGTGAACTCAAATTGAACTCGTGAACTTTGATTGGCTTTCAAAACATCTGTACATCTTGGATTGACCTGAAAATTTCACCACACAAACTAGAAAAAAGAGTGCAAATTTATCAACAAGTTTTATTGAATTTGGACATTGGATGCAAAATTTACAACACTTTGAATTTGACTTTTAGACCGTGAAGACGCTTTTAGTCCCTTAGGACGTTTAGGGGTTAAAGGGACCCATATGAATTTATTGACATTTTACACTATATAAACATCTACCTTTTCTATATGCCAATAATTCCTAAAATGTCCAAATGTTGTACATCATATTTCAAATATCTACAGTTTTCCACAATGAGTCCCTTCCAATGTTTGGTCCCTTTAATTCTCCTATTTAGTGTAGAATGCAAGCAGTCAAGAGCCATAGATGGAACGTACATAACCTGTTTAATCAAAGAACTAAAAAAAGACTATATAATGCTAAAAAAAGACAATTGAATTCAACATATCCATGCTCTCTACCACGTTATGTCCATGTCCCATATCTCATAGATGAATATACCATAGTGACACATTGGATGGATACAAATACATTTGTACCCTTTCATGTATATGTTGAAAAATTTCAAAACCGTGAATCATTCCATAATTATCCATGGATATAGTAACCTCTCGGGGAGATCACTCCTTATAATTTAAGGTATACACTTGAGTTAAGAGGTTATTTGATGTAGGGCTATTTACCTTGATTTTTGTATTTAAAATGACCCTATTTTTACATTTAAAAAATATTACGAGCATATTTCCAATACCCTATAATTTTTTATAAATTATTTAAATGTTTTTTTATAGTTGGGCTAGTTTACATCTAAAGCTTATATGTCCAATTTTTTCATATACATACACAATATACACTATAAGACCAATGTCTTACATTTATRCATAATTCTTTTGATATATGAGGTACTAGTTCCATAATACAATTTCACATAATAATAAATAAGAATGTGCAATTCAACCCTAGTTTTTTCTAAATTCTAAGCCATGTATTTTAATCAATCTAGTATAGAAAGGAACATGCAACATTACATGAGCATCAAACAGTCATGACATTCAAACCAAGTACGAAGACCTGTCATTGTTTTAAGTTGATTGTTCTTTGAATGTTTGTCATTGTCATTGTTTTAAGACTTCACACAATATCAAAAACGTTAAAAAACCAGTAACATGAATCCCCCAAAAGCAATATCATCAATCTAATAACCAAAGCAAGTCCTATTCGCCTTGTATTCAAACACAACACCAATAAAATAGTGAGATAGCTAGTCTAAAGTCCTCACTAACCTTATGCCCCATCTATCTATACATCTATACATTAAGTTAGCATGGAATATTCTTCCTTAATTTGTTTGTTTGTTACGTTGAGATCTCCTGGACCGTGCGTCCCCCGGTGGCGTGCTTGGTACCATCGGAAAGCCCTCGGTGAGCAGAGGTGCACGGGCTTGGTTTCATGGCGTTTCAACCTATGGGGTGAAAGTTATTGATTTTGAGTTATTTTTGGGTCTAAAAATATATAAAATAGACCGTACATCCCCCAATGGCGCGTTTGGTACCATTGAAAAGCTCTCATCAAGGAGGACTGCATAGGTTTGATTTCGTGGTGTTTTGACACTTAATGAGAAAGTTATTGAGTTTTGAGTTTTCGGGTTATAAATCTACTATTGGCTTTGGAATTTGTTTTGACTGTGGCAATGACACAGCGCACACTAGTCTATCATTTAAATTTGTTTGTTTGTTTGTTTGTTTGTTTGTTTTGTTTGTTACGTTGAGATCTCCCAAACCGTGCGTCCGTTGGTGGCGTGTTTGGTACCATCGGAAAGCTCTTGGCGAGGAGGGGTGCACGGACTTCGTTTCGTGCCGTTCTGACCTACGGGGTGAAAGTTATAGAATTTCAATTTATTTTTGGTTTGAAAAAATTAGAAAATTACTTTTACTTTAATTTTGCCTGTGGCAAGGGCACAGGGCACACTAGTAGGAGTGAAGGTACCCCCAAACCTAAAAGAATATGTTTATAGGAAGAAAATCCTTTGTCATACATCCTTCCAATGATTGTAAAATAGTCATTTTTCAATCATTTTTCAATCATTGTTGTTGTTGCAGTCATTGTGGACAAGTCATTTATACCCCTATTTTCTTGTAGTGTTCATTGTAGATTTACAAATCAACGTTTTTCTTCTTAGAATAATAGATTCTTAGATGCCCTTACATTGTTGGAATATTGACTTTTTTGTAGACAAGCTGAAATGATCTAACAATAGTGACAAATTGATAGAGGAAATCTCCAACATTTATTGGATTGTGCACATTTTATCATCCATACAAAATTATTTGTCTACACTTATAATAACCATGCTATGCAAGGTTTTCACTTTACCTTATAGGTGATCTTGGTTACCTTCTACTTCCCTGGCTCATGGTTTCACATCGAAATAACATGCGTCTCTGTGTGATACAGACACTCTTCAACAAGAAGTTGTGAAAGGGTCAATGCGTCGTGGAAAACACCTTTGGCATCGTAAAGCACACATTCAAAGATTTGCTCACAAAATCTGATTTGGATGTTGTTTTCCTACCAAATCTTCTGCTCCACAATATTACACAATATGCTCCTCAATCAATCTCACGAGGAGGTTGAAATTTTTTTTTCGCATACTTTGCAATGAAGGGCTTCATGGCAAAGTGGTGGATGACTGCGCAAGTGGGAAACCTATTGCTCTTGTTGCTCTAGCTACTTGAGAAAAGGACGGCACTTGGCGTGCACTTGACCATGTTGAGACAACATGTATAGCTCCTCATTCAAGTAAATTAGTATTTTGCATTTACTCAAATTCTTTCCGCAAGACGTTTGATACAATGAGACGTTATAGTCACTAAAATCTGCATACTAGAGAATACAAAGAAGTGTAGCACCGGCACTAAGTAAATAGAAATTTTATATCAACAATTGAAAAGAAGTTCTTGCCATTTCATGGCTACCATGAAGGGTTGCCATGAAGCCTACCTTGCCAATTGCAATATATTGAATCAAAACACTTGTCCATGAAAGCATTGTCTAAAACATGTTGTGAACTAACTATTTGTCTTCAACGTGCAAAGATGAAATGTTGCATTCCATTGAGATTGATTGTACTTGGCTTGAGGCTAGAGAGGTGTAGATGAGTACTCTTTAAGCTCTAGCACTAGGCAGGTGTATGTCTTTGGTGTTGGTAGTCGCTTATCATCAGAAATTATTGTAGGTTGTATTGTGGGTTTGGTACGTGAACCTGTTGTACCGTTTTCTTGAAGTCCTCTAACGTCGATAGGAATTGGGTGGTTGGAACGTGCCCAATCGTTATATACCGTTGGATTAGTATTCTTCTTTGTAGTTGTATGTTGCAGCTCGCTTGGCATGTTCAAGTAGTTGATTGTATTGAAGCTCTTGCCCAATACTGTGAACAGATAAGCTAGGCAATTGACAATCTCACCTTGTTTCATTATTGACAAGCATGCATTCTCATTTGCTATCACTGCATTGTCATACAGACGTCGGTCCTTCTCCCGCTAGTAAGCCATGTTCTTGCTAATCAATTTCAACTGAACTTCAATTTTTGGATTTAGATATATTGTGCATATACTTGGCGATGATTGCTSCATTGGCTTTTGTGGCCTCAGCTATGATGGCATGCCCAGAGACAATCTTCCTCTGCACAACACTATTATCAGGATGCCTTTGAATAGAGTAGGATGATGTATGAGATGAGCTAATGAGCTAATAATCTGTGGACTGATTTTAGGGGGCAAAACAGGAAGTGGCAAGGACATTGGCATCCTAGCACATGATGCCGCCCTTCTACGACTTGGTGCTGACGAAGACGTCAACGGTGATCAGGGAGGTGTGCTATACCATCTATACCATCATCTATACCATTTATTGCATCTGCAAAGGCATGGTCCATGGGGTCTTCGGTCTCTGCCTTATTGATATCATCTTCAGTACCTTGCTGTTGACGCTTGGGGTGGGGTGTAGTTGCTGTCGTTGGGGTCGAGGTCGTCTCGTACATGAGGAGGTTGAATTTGGGGTTGAGATCCACACCGTTCGTTAACAGCGTTGAAAATGTACTGAGAAAATTGTTTTGGTAACAATTCTTCTTTGMGTTCATTAGGAGACAAATCCCAGTAGTCTGGTACATTCCTCCCAATCCGTCCAAGGTAGTCAGAAATGTATTTGTAGTCAGGTAGAATCAGGTTCGAGTTGCTTTTACATGCTCCACCATCATGTAAGCACCCGGAGACACCAACCCACATGACCTCTTGTGGAATTTGGAGACACTTCGTGTTCTCTTATGACTTGTCCGCCAACTTGTATCCTTCTCTTCCAAGAACATTTCGCGTTTAGAAGCCATGAGTGCCAAAATCTCTTGTTGCATCCAGTTTGGACCAAGGTCTTTCCTGCTCACTTACTGGTGCTCACATTGGCAGGAGGAGGCATCGATGCACTGCTCGGAGTTGCTGGAGGAGTTTGTGTTGTCAACGGTGGTCTATTATGCTATGAATGCAGCTAGTGGAATTCTGCCTACACATGAATCACTAGGCAACGATTAGAGCAATGGTCTTTTCCAAACAATCTAGTCACAAATAAAACATTTGAAGAGTGTCGTAGAGCACTTATTCAAGAGGATGCAACTAATGATAGACCAAATGGACTTGACAAATGTGAGAATCTAAACCGTCACCCCTTCTTGTCTTTTTTATTGTTAAGAAGGTACTCATTGAAGCATCGGAGTGTGTTGCGGTGTGTGTAGGTCTATTTTAGAGGTGGAAATGAAAAGACAAGCTATATGAAGAGACCATTTTGAAGAGACCTAACCTTGAACTTGACCTTCAAAAATGTAAGCACAAGTCATTTATATAATTTATATTTGAGATGTTAGTGTTTAAGCATTGATCTGCCTTGTCCTAGTGTGCAACATCTCTTTCCAGTTCCAAGTTGTAAAGCATAGTGAAAGCATTGCAAGTGAGGAAGATATAATATCAATTAGAGTTCTGCCCTTTTAACATAGAGGTTAAGAAATTTAGGTGAATGAAGAAATACAAACCAATCATTGGCAATGTTGAAGGTTGGACTGGCATCGTAGTAGGACAAAATGCTGAGTTGCGGAGGTTTGCATCCAATTAGGTTTCCATGACGTGGGTTCATTGCAGAACTGTGGAGAACCCCGGCTCCAAGAAAAACAAAATAGGATATTAAAATTAAGATCAGCATGCATACAAAAAAATAAATTCTTCTACATGGAYGACATTCATGCAAGGGCGATGGCACTTTTGCTCATTTCCTGTACATTTTTCACATGCAGAACTTCGTGGACAAATGTTCAATGCTCCTTTTGACAATGCCAGAGCAATATTGAAATTCTGATAACCAAAATGAAAACAACTACATCATCAAGGGCAGGAAGTTCCACCATTTTGTTGTCTGATAAAGTACAAACTTCCTCAAAAGAACTAAACACAATTATTGAATATGGAAATGACAATTTCGGCAAAGGACGTACCTGAGCAACAATGAACAATGTTGCATTTGTGCATTGGAGAATACAAGAGGTGAGCAACTCATTTATTCGTTGCATCAAACTCTCAGCTCCTACTGCACGTCATGCAAGTCTCCTTTCTACCACTTCGAAACTTTTGCTAGTCACAAGGACACCGCTCTTTGTTAATAGAGCATCACAACACAAATTAGAAAACAGCGCGCCTATAGTCACGGACTTTTCTGAAATCTTCGTTTTGGTGGGATTTGGCCACTTTGCCTTGTCAAATTGATTACTGCATTTTGCCATAACTCTTTGGCATTGGAACATGTGCTTTCAAATTCAACATGGCACACCCTCCCCTCATACTCRCTTGACAATTCATTGCACAAAGTCTTGCAAGTGGTTGTCTTGCCAATACCACCTACTCCATATATGCCAATCACTTTCACTTTGTACTTTTGTGACAACCCAATATGTTTCATCTTGTCAAAAATAACCTATCAATCCAACAATAACAAAGAGTAGAATAGTTCAGGAATCCAATATTCATATACTATTGAGAAATTTAAAAGAATTCTATGGCAATATAGAGCTCTTCAAACAATCTRAAACTTCYATCTCACTCATTAAATGYTYAGTTTCARGAAGGGTTKTTTAACTTACTCATGCTTGGTGCTTCATAAAACTCAAAAGACAAACATTCAACAAACAAGGACAAAAGATAGATTGCCATGTGCAAACCTCATGAGCATTTCCTTGAACATGTGAATCATCCCACTTGACATCCGGTGGAACTAAGTTGCAAATGTGAGACACACATTCATCTTCAAATGCCACAATCTCCTTTGATTCTTGATCATAGGACAAACCATTGAACTTGGTCAACTCATCAATTGCAAAGCTCCAATCCTCCAMCTTGACTCGCCCTTCAATTGGATCATCCTTTGCAAATGTAGCCCATTTTTCAAACCATCTTTGTCGCCTCTTCTTATCCTTCAAGTCACTCACGGAAAGCCCATAGAAGAGGGGGAGAATGGCTACACTCATATTTGACTTCATCATCTTGGTTGCTTGTACAAAGGCATTGAGCTCAATCATTGGCCATTTGGACATGAAGTACTCCTCCGTCACCACCACAACAAGCAATTGACATTGTTGAGCAGCCTTGATGATTAAGCTTGGGAATTCTTTACCTTTCGGCAAACTTTCAAGACGTTTGTCAAAAAAGGGATAGTGACAACGGTCTTCCAAAGCCCGACACAAGTATTGCACAAATTCCTTTTGAGCTCCACTGTGGCTCAAGAAGATCTTGTGCTTGGATTCTAAAATAGGATCATCACCCACTTCCTTACTTGGCCTACAACATGACAAAATCTTTTCAAGACTTGATGAAGGTCATTGATCCAAGATTACATAACCATAACCAACGTACAATTGGCAACTTCAAATAGAAAATTACAAAAGAGTACAAAGTTGTCATTTCAAGAGTGAGAAAAAACACTTTACATGTCCTCATGAAAAGTAATTCAAGAGTTGTAGCACATTACCTGCGCTCAATCGGGTGTGAACATTCCCCAATATCAAATTCTCTTTTCTTCATKGCATGCCTAGAAGCACATATTCATCATATACACAATTTAGTACTCATTCCCAGATCTAAAACATTTTTTGTACAAATGTTAGTTCTATCTACTCTTATTGTTTATACTAACACTTATTACTAAAGTAATTAACACTTAATCTCTAATCTAACCTTTTGATACAAGTACTACTTCCACAACATTGTGAAACTCTGTCAAAGTCATTCCCTGCCATGACATGTTAAATTTATGGTGATCATTTGTGATGCAAGCATATTCGTGATGCAAGCACATTGATAGTTGACAAATGAATTATCATAAACATCAAAATCACACATCACAAAAATAAAAATGGTTGACTAGCTTGCAAGACTCCTGTTCACACGCCCATCGAAACTTGACGGAAAACATTACGCTTGCAACATGGAATAGATGGATAGACATGAAAATGAGATCCTCTGGCTGTGGACTTTGTGTAGCCAATGGGCAGGAGAAACAAGCTTTGATTGCTCTGTGCACTTGGACATCGTAGGTACTCCTACAACTGTTTTGATAGTACATGACCACTCATTCTGGCCATCACAAATCAATCAATCAAGCTGAAACTAAAATCTTTCGAATGACTACAAAAAAATTCTACAACAAGCTTTCTTTCGGATGATGCATTTACGATCCATTTAGGTACACCTGGACGAATCAAGTATGCGACTATGCGGTTTGCCCTTGGAGATTAGAAATCCGGAGGTTTTTTCTAAACCCTAATGCTATCCAAAAAGGGTTTGGATAGCAACTTCAATAATGCGTGCACGTTGAATCCACTCTGAGATGAGTGGATCCTAGCTGAGGTGCCGATGTTTTGGTTCTGGCCAGGCAACCGCTCAGTAATTAGATCATTTCAAGAGTGAGAAAAAACACTTTACATGTCCTCATGAAAAGTAATTCAAGAGTTGTAGCACATTACCTGCGCTCAATCGGGTGTGAACATTCCCCAATATCAAATTCTCTTTTCTTCATTGCATGCCTAGAAGCACATATTCATCATATACACAATTTAGTACTCATTCCCAGATCTAAAACATTTTTTGTACAAATGTTAGTTCTATCTACTCTTATTGTTTATACTAACACTTATTACTAAAGTAATTAACACTTAATCTCTAATCTAACCTTTTGATACAAGTACTACTTCCACAACATTGTGAAACTCTGTCAAAGTCATTCCCTGCCATGACATGTTAAATTTATGGTGATCATTTGTGATGCAAGCATATTCGTGATGCAAGCACATTGATAGTTGACAAATGAATTATCATAAACATCAAAATCACACATCACAAAAATAAAAATGGTTGACTAGCTTGCAAGACTCCTGTTCACACGCCCATCGAAACTTGACGGAAAACATTACGCTTGCAACATGGAATAGATGGATAGACATGAAAATGAGATCCTCTGGCTGTGGACTTTGTGTAGCCAATGGGCAGGAGAAACAAGCTTTGATTGCTCTGTGCACTTGGACATCGTAGGTACTCCTACAACTGTTTTGATAGTACATGACCACTCATTCTGGCCATCACAAATCAATCAATCAAGCTGAAACTAAAATCTTTCGAATGACTACAAAAAAATTCTACAACAAGCTTTCTTTCGGATGATGCATTTACGATCCATTTAGGTACACCTGGACGAATCAAGTATGCGACTATGCGGTTTGCCCTTGGAGATTAGAAATCCGGAGGTTTTTTCTAAACCCTAATGCTATCCAAAAAGGGTTTGAACAGCAACTTCAATAATGCGTGCACGTTGAATCCACTCTGAGATGAGTGGATCCTAGCTGAGGTGCCGATGTTTTGGTTCTGGCCAGGCAACCGCTCAGTAATTAGATGTTGCTCAAGATTCTTGTCATCAGCTGCKCCAAAGGCCGCAAACTCAAACCCTAACTTGCCTTGAACTGAAACTTTGGCTTGTACTTACCTCAACGCTTTCGATGTGGGTGGCCAGTACTGCGGGTTACAGAGTCTCGATCGTTCACGGAAAATCCTCAGAACGCTTCCGGATTCCTTCACGCAACCATCCAGCTAAAGAGCGGCACCCATTACAAATTGTCGGTACGGCGAAATTGTTCCACGGCAACGGCTCTACTGACAATGAAATCCGAATCCAACAGCTTCAAACTCTACACGTGGTAAGAAATCGTCGCCGAAACCCTCACGTACAGCAGAAGTCGCTTGAGAATCCTCCGCACTGAAATGTGGGTCCATTGTGTGTAAAAACAAACATACAGGAAAGAACAGATGTAGATCCATTTCACGAGGTCTAGTACACACCCACACCGACCACTGGCAAGGAAACGGGCTCGAACTCTCAGCTTCTCTCACCAAATTCTAAATGAGGGGAAACCCATCCGCGTCCTCGAAGAAATCCTGAAAGAAGGGCGGGGTCTGCCTGTGCGCTCAAGCACAAGCCCTCGCTGGAAACCCAGCYATGGAAACTTCTAAGCAAGAAAGCGAGAAGTGATGGAGGCTGCCCGGAATCTAAGGCCGGCTAAATGGACAGTTCTTTGTAGACCGAAAAACACTTGATTTTTTTTATTTAACCCTTGAAGGACGGACCGGTGGCCGTGGAAATCATGCATTTTGATACCGTGTGACATCATCTCCTTTGAAAAAGCTAAATATATTCATTGGAAGTCAAAGTACTAGAAAAGATCTCCCCTTTCCACCCCTAATAGTCTAATACCGAGGATGAATGATTGTATTTCTATCCTACAAGGAAAGATTCTTTGCCATTCATCGGACGCAAAACATCCTCGGCGTCATTTAAGGGTTAACTAAAGTAAAACAACCTATTGTGGTCAGAATTTGGAGTCTGCCCTCATGCCATTGTTCAAATTGTTCAAATTTTTTTCCACTTAAAGACAAGTGTGAGAAATAGTGAGAGCAATTGAAATTATGTTTTTCAAACAAAGTATGAATTTGTTCTGAAGTAATTTGAGTAAAAGAGTCAATAGGCTACATGATAACCAACAAAAATTGTATCCAATATACTCATCTTAATCACCTAAAGTGGTCACAATAATTTCTAATGTGGAAGGCCTTGACAAGTCACTTCCTACAATGATTTACACTCACAAAGTAGGGTGCTCCTAATGAGGTCACTAATCACTCCATGGGGGTCAAGTTAGACATTGATTATGGTCTGACAACCGGTCATGAGGTCATTAGGTGTTCACTTTGGGTCATTTGACAGCAATGGGATGTTTTACCTCATAATTAACTATCGACCGTGAAAACACTCAAAATTGTCTCTGACCCATTCCCAACAAGTAGAGTAAACTTATTTTGAAAGTGTATCCAAAGTGCAATTGAATTTTTCACATACTTAATTGTTAATGTTCAACATTGGAGGGACACAAGGGGCCCTATGAAAATTATCATTTTTGAACYCSTGGGAATAATTGKTTTAAGAAAATAAAAATAAAAACYCATTGGAAGTCAAAGTACTATAAAAGATCTCTCCTTTGTAYACAAAATTCCAAGGATGAATAGTTGCACTTCTRTCCCACACAAAAAGATACTCTACCATCCATCGTTTGTGGAGTCCTTTCTTGGTTAATTGACTATTGATTTTCTAGATTTTGGTTTTACCACATCACAATTAAAAGTGCAAAATCTTTGAATTTTCAACAATTACCATGTGGTTTGAGTTGTTTCATGGGTGCACACGTTATTTTATAACTTGTTGCATTGTTACAATTCACACAAATAAAATAAAGAAATGGCACTACTTTGTAATGAGTATTAACCTCCAAAGGCCCATAGGACCAAAAGATTCCTCACATAGTTTTTGAATCTAATTCAAAGTATTGTAACATTTGCATCTAATATCCAAATTCAATAAAACTTGTTGGTAAATTTGCGTTCTCTCTTCTAGTTTGTGTGGTAAAATTTTCAGATCAATCCAAGATGTACTGATTTTTTGGAAGCCAATCAAAGTTCCCAAGTTCATTTTGAGTTCACCAAACTGCATTTGATGGTTGCAACTTCAGGGGCTTGTATCTCTTTCATCTAATGTTTGTTTTCAATAAATAAAAATTGAATTATGTTTCCTTTGAATAAGAAATATTGTAATAAAATTTTCATATCAAACTAAGTTGTTTTTTCAATGTTTGAAAGCAATTGTGTGACATCATCTACTTTGAGAAGCCAAATATACTCATTGGAAGTCAAAGTACTAGAAAAGATTTCCCTTTCAACTCCTACTACCGATAATGAAAAGTTGCAATTCTGTCCTACAAAAACGTCCACCGCGGCGCGTTCAAGGGGTAACACGGTTGCCGGGTACTGTACAAAGAGTTGTATAACAATTGATCAGTCAAATAGTGCGATTTACACACTCCTAATTAAAGTGTTCCATCTTCATTCATAGCACTAACCGTCAATATTGTCTGCTGCGAGGTGTCTTGCTKTCMCATCCAACAAGTTTCAGGTTCCTGCCTGTGTAGCACTCTAGACATCTCTTTGTTGGCCTAAACTTGAGGCATAATCACCCAATGCAATGCCGTGCTATAATGAAAGATAGTTTTACACCTGTTTGTCATACAAATAAAGTCTGCAAAGAGTTCTACAGAAATAATGAGTATCCAAGACTTCTGCATATGCAGATGACATCGACATTGTGGACTTCATCAAAGCCAGTTCCATACGATGAGGCTGAAACAATCTCTGTACAGTACTGCAAGGCTGAAGGAGCAAAATACAAGCTGAAATCTAGGACACACGGGGCTGCAAAACGCTGAGAGCAAGCCAGAATAATGCGGRATCCGATGTCCTCAATATAAAGCAATCAGAGCCACCTGCATCTTCTCCTKCTGAAAACCCCACCGCCCGCAAAAACTCCACCGCGCCTGCACACTCGAAACCATTTTCACRACAGTTGGTTATACTCTTCATAAAATAACACAATGCCCCCAAAAGGAAATTCCACATTTCAGGAGMTAATATTAGATTGATAGTAATGTAATCATACTCGCTCCGTCCAGAAACAAGTGTCTGCAGTTATGGTCAAAAACATGAGGTATGAAGTGGACACTTATTTCTGGAAGGAGGAAGTACTTCTATTGAAAAAAGCGTATGATGAAATCTTTCTACAGGTACATTTTGTTAACCTCCTTGAAGCTTCGTACATGATTGATTTCAATTCCTAATGGAAAGCCGACACTCAGGGATTGATTCATCAAATTCTAGTCAGATTCCACATTTTGTAACACGTGACTGTTTGCGTCGGTCACTCACAACAAACAAGTGTTTCTAAAACGACCATGTCAGTTGAAGAGATTGCGAAAGCCTGGCAAGATTAAGCAGACGCAGAGTGGTTTCACACTTGGCAATCAACTATCTTACCTTCAAACCTACCAACCTGCTTTTGGAAACGGTCATTAATCTGCAAAGATGTGATCAAAAAAATTGAGCCAACCATATTAAGTTTCCCGATGGACAATACACTCTCATCGCAAATGGCATCCCCCGAAGGAAAGAAGATGAATTTCTTAAGGAACTTTCCAATAGACATAAAACTAGTTTAAAAAAAACGTAATCAACAAAAGCAGACAATTCAAGTACTAGAGTGCTTACCTTGCGAATAACTTTGTATTTGCCTTCATTTGGATGGTTGACGACATTACTGCAGAGCAAACGCACGAACTCAGAGTCGTAATCAGTCATATAATTGAAACTAACTTCAAGTCGAAAAATATTCTGTCAAACAACTCCTTACTGATTCTTACGATAGCCGGAAAGAAACAATTCAGAGAAGGATCATATGACAAAGAGAATTGTCAAGCATGTAGCACTCACATGGATGTAAAGGATGATGCAAGGATACCAGTACAACTAATCTCAAGAGAATAAGCAATGCTTTGACCTCTAAGGACCAAGGGACCCAATTTTGGGCAAAACGTTTATTTTACCAATTTTGAAKAGGCAATTTTGCTCCGATTTTTAGTTTATTCTTTATTGCCTCAAAACGTACAGAGATCTCCACTGATTCTGGTAATATAAAATTTAGCGGCATTTGATTTATGGTTTCCACTATATGATCAATGTTGTTGGTTATTTTTAAACCATAGATCCTGGTTACTTTAGGGGTTCAAGGTAATCATACCTTAAAATAGTTAACAGAGTTTTAAGAGCTATTGTTGCCTCCGCAGGAGTAGCTTGCTGCCTTATTTGCAAGACAGCCTGTTGCATGCGTATCACAACAGCACTTGCAGCGTCCAAAATTCTGACAAGCTCCTCATTCAACGGTTCAACTTCCAGGTCAAGTCCATTCACACTTCCATGAGAACTAGTCTCGTTTAAAACCATACATTCATCCGGATCAGGTTCTTCACGGCGCAGGGATTCATCCGGATCAGGTTCTTCACGGCGCAGGGATTCATCCGGATCAGGTTCTTCACGACGCAGAGATTCATCCGGATCGGGTTCTTCACGGCGCATAGATTCATCTGGATCAGGTTCTTCACGATGCAAGGATTCATCAGGGTCAGGTTCTTCACTCACACTCATAGATTCATCCGGATCAGGCTCAGCATCCACTATGGTAGGTTTATATCGTTGAGCAGTCTTTATCCAGTCGCTCAGGGTAAGCATATCGTCAGGGTCAGGCTCTTGAACCCCTCTGGACGCATTGGAGCCCTGCAGCTCAGGTTTAGCTGGAGAGTCGTCTGGATCAGGTTCCCGATCTCTGAGTACATCGACTGAAGCCCTGGAAGTGGATTCATCGGGATCCGGCTCCGCTCTTCCCTTCTACAATGCAAAARCACCAAAAGAAAATTGGGGAGTTACATTTTAGAAATCGCAACRAGGATGACAGTTATTAAGTAGAAAAGCCCATGGAGGTTTGCAAAAACACCGCAACAGTTAAATAGTCTCCAAACGACACAATAATACTGAGCACTGTTGCAGAGGTATCCTCTGGGTAGCAACAACTGGTATACAAACAAGGGACAAAAGTGCATCAATAAAACAAGCTCCTTGAAAAGCCTTAAATTTTATCCAATTTCATCTAAATTAAGTAATTATAAGATTGTAGAAAAAATAATAACCACTTGCAGAAGAAGCAAATCTAGAGGAATCTAGACGTGAGAAAAATTAAAAACGTTACACTTCGTGCTAGGTGTTATAATTTTGGTTATTTACTTTTATCGCCTCTTGCTGGAGAAAGATGGTTACCTGATTGTCATGGGGACGACGTTCCGTGCCCTCTGCAATAACTGCAATCTCATCTGTTGCGGCTTTCTCATCAGGATCTGGCTCATTGATCTTCTCAACAGCACGGCGTGATGAAGGCAAACTTGCACTCAATGTTCCAACTTGTATGACTGATTTTATAGCACCAGAATAAGTGAAGAACGTGCATGAGTTGGTCTAAAAATTAAATTAGACTAAAGACAGTCCCCATATGTCGTACTCAAAACTGCTAAAACAACAATGGAAACTACTATGTCTCAAGGCAATAACCGTTGATTAAAAAAAATAAGCATAAATCATTCTTAACAACTCGGACTAAAAGTGACTCTCACCGGCATTTTCGGCAATTCCAGCACTCGAAATTCATGAAATGTATAAGGTCCCTTTGGAAGACGCGACTTCGCGTCACCCTGCGTCGCYGGCTGCCGCCGTGCCCTTCTCCGYTCCTCTTCTTCCGCAAACCCTAGAACTCGACTTTCCTTGACAGGTTTCGTCACTTCCTCCAACTCCTCGGTAGTCACGCCCATCATTCGGATGACGACACCCTGCAGTAAACAGTGCACAAGATGCCGTCAAATCAACAAAGAARAACTCAACAAAAATTGGGTGGAAAACGAACGATCAGATTTGAAAATCTATAACCCTTTCACATAGTATCCAAATGATGCGTTGACATCGTTACTAACAAAGCCAAAAGAAAATTATGACAAAGTTAATACTCCCTCCATCCACAAATAAGCGTCCACAGTTTTGTTGAATACGTTTCATACAAATTTCATTTATCATATTGTGAATAGCGAAATTMAGAAGGGTTCCGAAATTTATATCACCTGAATCAATGACGAACATTAAATTTATTCCTTGCAAMCWAAATAAAATTGGACACAAGAAAGCCTCCCACTGACYCACTCAAAACAGACAGGAAAACATGATGTTCAGAGTGGACACTTATTTCTGGAAGGAGGGAGTAACAAGAATAACTCTAACGCTCGATTGCTCGACCGTAACCTTAATCGCAGTCACATCCCAGAATCGGGAGTCGTAACATACCCTTCAWATAGTATCCACACAACACACGCTAAACAGCGTTGGAATTGGTTTCAATTTGCTAACAACATCATGAAAATTTCAAGTCATTCCCATCACAGAACTCATTCTGATTCTCAACCCTAATTGGCTCACCAAAACTGGCACTCAGATCACAGAAATTTGAATTCACGAAGTATGGAAAAACATGTAATCATACCGAAGTGATGCCGGATTCTTCGAGCGGTGAAGAGGAATGAAGCTCAGAAGCTGGCTCGATAACAGTACTACCACCAAACCGCTTCCCTTTTGGTATAAGCAAGCGCATCTTGGACAACACGACCCCTGTTAACTCACTCAGCTGCTTCCCAAGAAACCCCACAGTCGCATCGACTGGCACCTCGGCAGTGTAGTTTTTCCATTTGTAGTTCACAGTCACCAACATTTTGTCCCTCTCTACCTCCATAGCGAAATATCCCAAACCTGAAAGAATAAAAAAATAAGAAATAAGAAAATAAGAAAACTCAATTACCACAAACACTTTTACGATATTGAACACTTTTACGATATTGATAGTCTCATCAATAATTCCACAAACAGAATCTCTTTCAACATCACCGCCGTAGCAATCTCTCCAAATAATGCGTACAAAATCAATCACTCTCCTCTGACGCATTCGTCGATCATTTCAGCAACAAAAAATCCACAAACAGATTCTACTCCTGGAAATCACCGCTGTAACCGCAAAGGATCTCCAATTGATTAATCCTTTGATAACTCAACATCACGAGCCGACACTGGAAAGTAGCAAATGGCGACGAATTCTCACCAGAACTGTGCGCAACCCGAAGCCGAAGCCGAAACCGAAGTCGAAGAGGCCGAATTCGATTCACCGTCAAGTGGCTCCACCCGAAGAGAATTGAAGCGTCCTCCTCAAGCGATCAATAGTAAAGTGAAAAAATCGGTACAGCGCGTGTCGAATTGAGTCCTCATGCGGGCAAATTTGTTCAGGAAAAAATGARGAGGAGGAGGAGGAGCGAGTTTATAATGGTCACACTAGAGGCGATGGTGATCGGGAGGAAGGAGATGAGTGAAATTGGACAGCACACGACGAACTGAAAGGGGGAAGCGGGACACACGCAGGAAGGCACGGCCTGCTGAAGCTTCCTTCGCCTTCTTTCGTCTTGGTTGAGACTCCGGGGGGCCTTAAGACCGTGGTAAGCCCTTTGACCGTGCCATGATGGAAGCACGCACGCTACCCTCTCTAATTGCACTCTCTGTAATTGCACAACATTCCTAGAATCTTCTAAGGAATTTTCACACACAAGGAGGAGAAATCTGTTGGATGATAGTTCTCCGGACATGGAGGGACCTTATTCCGTTCATTKTCGCAATAAATTGCAATTGAACCATTTATTTAAGGTTTATTTTCAATGTAAATTCAAATGTATATAAACCAATTGAGATTCTTGTTCTTGCATCATGTTTAGTTTCCTAGTAGAGATGTGTTTGAGAAGGTTGTTTTTGGATTTGAACTCAACTTTGTTATTTAGGATTTATTTTAATATACATATAGTGAATTTTTGAAATTTTTTGGATTAAAAGTAAACCATTGTTAAATTCCTATGTTTTTTTTAATTTTTGAAATTGTATATTGGTTTATATGGCCAAAGTTTCTTTAAAATGTTAAAATTAGGGTCATCGCCCTTAGCTATGCAATCATATCACATACATCTGATTATACAACTATTGCATGTCAAATTAAGATCAAATGTGATAGGAGTTTATTTTCATCCATAATGTATATACAATAGAACTTCTAATAATCCTCACTCTCTAAACTAATAAAATTCTCTAGAGTAATGTGTCACACCGGTTCCAGCATAGCCCACATACAAACAAGATGAGAGCAAGTGACCCTCCCAAATTCTAATAACCTCTTTGCAATAATGTATCACACCGGTCCGGCCCCCTTAGCTTAATAAAGATTCTATTTCATATAGATCAATGTTGGGAATTGTACCAATGTATTCATGACTTTTACCAAGCAAAAGACCCTCACAACTTATAGTGATATTATTTGATAGACATCATAAACTACTGTTGTTGTAAATTGCATTTATAACATATATTCCCATTTTAGGAAATTTGGTCTAATCTCTCGTTTCTCTAATCTTACACAGTAAAATCTTGCATATTCTTCAAACTAATGCATGTGAAATCTTAAATGTTGAGTACAAATTATAATTTCTTCAGTTCATAATATTTAGAAAATCAATTCAACTTATGGATTTACAAATGTATGGCAATTTTCTAAGACTCAAGTATAAGCCATCATTGTTATTTGCCTTATCACTTTATAAATTGATTTTATCATTCTAAATTTTTTAAAGGCTTTATTTCCTTTTATCTCTTAGACACCTATTACATTGAAGTGACATATGTTATTTCCTATAGATTTACACATTGATTTGAATAGATTCAAAATTTAATAATGATTAATTAGCCAACAAACTTGCTATTTTAGGGMCAAAATATTTTTAGTACTTTTCATTGAAGGTCTTGTATTCCAACCCTAAGAAGGAACATTCAAGATTGTCCAAGAATGTTTTTTGGTTTTCATATATCTAAAAAACTTGGTATCTTTTTTGTTAACGTTGAATATTAACTATTCTTTCGGATCCAAATTCTAATGATGCACCAATGTATATTGCTCATTATGTAATTATTTTTGCTTCACTATTTTTCCTTTAAAGGTTAATTTGATCTATATTGGTGCTTTTTTTAACCAATTAACCAAACAAACTTGACAACACCTTATCTTTGCTCTTTCAACAAATAAAAAATATACTTTAGAAATATATATTTTTCAAATATTACTTAAAATGGACTTGCTTAATGTGCATTCATGCAAAATGAAACAAAAGTGAGCATTATTTCAAATACATATGGTGAAAACTTTGTATTTTCACCATTTGAAAAACAAACAAACTATAATGCAATAAAAACCCGTGGAAGGGCACTTTTGTGCTTCCCTTAGTGCTTCAACATCCAATATGTGGATGATAAGGGTGATTGCAAGAAGGACCCCCCTGTTTTTGTAGCGTTTGGCATAGTACTCATGTTTTTTTCAAGGAGTACTGTAAAAATAAAAAAACAATTTTTAAAAAATGTGAAAAATATATTTAATGTATACACCTGTAAGAAGAAGGTACCCTATGAAGGAAAAGCGTAGGAAAATTCTCTAAGTAAGAGAACCACAAAAGTGCAAAATTTCATGAAAATAGGTGTTTTGATGTTTTAATTTGTAGAAAATAGGAAATGTAATTTAAAAAATAAATAAAAACCGGAAATATGGGAGAACTTTATGATAAAGAGATTTCACCAAAATAATAATCTTAAAACCATCTTGAATGTTTAGAAGTGCGCGCGCAAGAGACCCCTGTTAGCACGCATGTAGAGGACATAAAATAATGTTTTTTTAGATTTCCTTTGGCAGATGCATGCCCACCTAGTGTGCAAATAGACCACAAAAATTTCAGCTCTAGATCGTTAATTTCAGGCACTCCCAGTACTAAAAACCTCTAAACTACAAAACGTGACAAACTAGCTAAATTTAAATTTAAATATAAAATGATTTTTTAAAATTTCTAAAAGATAAAAAATCTAATTGCTATCAAGCAAGACATCTCCAATAAAATTCTCAAGTCAATTGGTCTCATACTTCAAAAGTTATAGTGGATGGAAACTCCACAATTTGAATTGTGACGCAAAATAGTACTAGTCTTTCTTGCATTCACCCATAAACATAGAGGTTCCAAAGGCACTTTTGACCACACAACTTCTCATTCATCCAAATCTGTCCTTGACTTTTATTTGTTTTTTAAATCCTACATGATGAATTTGATGAAATTAAGGTAAATAATATAATTTTTAAAGATATAAGTGAAAACATGCAATAATTCAATAGTTACATGATTCAAGCACTAAAGAATCAAGAATTAGCCCTTGAATACCAACAATTAAGAACGATTTTTTAATTTGATGAATGACAATTAATCATTCTAGTAGGATAGAAGTGCAACTACTCTCAATCAGCAACTTTTATTTGTATATTAATTCCTAAATATGCTTCCAAATAGCACTTTTTAATGATTTTTCTCAAATTGTCAATTTTGAAAATGAATCAGAACGTTTAAGGGTTACACTTTAGAAATCACAATAATTGGAGTTTATTACTTTTGTCCAAGGGACAAACGAACTATGGCATCAACTTTAATTTTGAAATCAAAATTTCCAAATCCTATCTATAACTGCATTTCCACTGTACAATGAGGTTAGGTCGTTAGGATTGGAGTGGAGATATGAGGTCCAACTAGTGAATGAATTAACCTATGACAAAGCTTTACGGTTATCCTTTCTTGTTTATAAAAAGTTTAGAAAATAAATAATGCGTGAGAAGAACTTTTTTTAAAAGAAAAATGTAAATTTTTTCCAAAATAATTATAGAAAGCATAAATTTACCTTGCTAATGGTAATTTGACTTGAAGGTTGTTGCTAATTAAAGGAGTTTTAGATGTAAAAAATAAGTATTTACTTTAATTATTTTCATTTATGGCTACTTGCATTTTGCTAGAGAATTTTTGATAAGTTGAAAAGTTTTTGTTAGATTTACCAAATTGTTTCTATTTTTCTTTAATTTTCTTAAAGATCATAATCTTCTACAAAACTAATAGAGATTTTTGCAAATTGATACATAAAACATAGTTTCATGTAATGAAATATCAAGATTGAAATTTGTATGTAAATTGAAAGGCTAATATCAACTCATAGTTGGTGTTTGAATGTTAAACAATTAAATATAGTTGTTTGGAAGGTATCTCAAAATTTTAGAAAGAATATCCTCGCCTATTGCAAGTTCAATGTGGGTAAACCTCAAATTGTAGGCTTTTCTTCGACTCGAAGATACTCCATTTCTCTAAAACCAACTACATCAGATTTGCAGGGGTAGAACAAATCATATCAATCTAATTATGTCCATTCATTCAAAATAGGACAACACAATCCTAAAATTTGTAGCAATTCTACAATTTCATTTCTAAAACAACAAAAATATGTCAACAAGTATTTCTCCAAAATTATTTTGTACTCCGTATTATTTTGTGTAAATAATTGCTCAAATTTGAATCCTTGACTTATGGTATTTGCCCCTATTGAGTGACTTAATTGATTTGAGTAGTACATTAAACCAAGGGAAAAAAATTGGGATATAATAACTACTATTGGATTTGAAGTCTTTTGGAAGATTAGAGTTTATGAACTTTGATATTGTAGTGTAAAAGGTTAAAGGAATGGATTGTCTTGATAGTAAAAATATTTTTCAAATTTTTTGATTCAATGTTTTTAAGGCCTCCTATGTTTGGACTCATGTAATTTTTGAGACTTATTCATGATGAATTTCTTAAGAGCTTTATGAATAACATTGCCCTACATGTATCTTCTATCAACGCAAAATGTCCAGACCTATTTTGCAATTCAAAGTTGATAATTGTCATTTCAATTAAAACAAATCATACTTATTTCATTAGAATTAACCTAAAAGTCTTGAAAGTCATTCTTTTCTTGTTCCCTAGTTTGCTTCTAATTCAATTGCATTTGGACTTCTAATCAACTATCATTTTTCTAATTTGACAACAAGCAATGCATTGATTGAACAAAGAGCCTCGAATGACTTCTAAAAMTTTTAGGATAMTTCTATCGATTGAAGYAATCTTTCATCTTTCAATTGATCAATATACTGAATGAGTTTATTTGAAGCAATCTTTAACCTTTCCATTGATATATTAAATGAATTTATTTAAAGCCTCTTCAATAAAATATGAATCATTTAAGGYTGYGAAGGTYAAAKAATACTTGTCTGGTGAATGACTWTCATGGAAATTGTAAAAACAAAKAATGCACCTATTCGTTCAAGAGTTTGATATTTTTGGCTAATAACCTCTGTGATAGGCCTCACTCCTTTCAAGATTACCCCGTAACAWATAGCCATCATCCACTATCTGGATTATAAATGTTTTAATTTCAAGAGCGTAYTTATTGCCAAAAGTATTTTAGTCTCCTTTTCAACAATGCAAGTAGTGTAGTCAATTGATGCTTTTTTTTTTATCATTGTGCAACTTAGGGTTAYGAATGAGTTCATATAGGAATGGTAAGCAAAGAAAAACTTGCAAAAATGAAGATCCTAATGGATAGATTCTACTCATATTGTAAATAATTTATTTCACTACAACCCTTCAAAATCTACCGGCCCCCCTTACTTCTTTTTTTTTGTCACAAAGCGTGTTGAATAATGCACTAGGAGGGGCTTTTATTAGGTAGAAAGKCTAATTTCACACCATACAAACAACGGGCACTAAATTACGAGGTATTGAACCTGCAACAACAAGGCCATTTAGTTTAGGTACCTTTCCACCATCGTCTGGTAGTTTAGGGTCATCTCGCGRGCGGAGCTGCATTGCGACCACAACAGAAATCAATGCACCGTGTAAAATCATGCCTTGAGCTTGTAAGGCTCAAACTGTGAAGGGAAAAAAATTTCAGATACTGGAGGGGCCGAGGTCCCTATGGTTGCAAATATGAATTCAGAACTTGCAAATTCTATCATAGGTGGAAAATAAAAAATTTCGGGGTTTTACCAAGTGGCCGAGCGAGGGGAGTTAGTTGTTCACCTCGGCGTAGACCGTTAAATCCTCCATTCGAAGTGGGTCTAGCTGGCTAGAATTACCCTGGGTAAAAACGTTGGAATTTTTTTTTTTTTCACATAATTTTTTTTTTGCAAATTTTCAATTTATATTTGCAATCACATAGCAATCTTAGCCTTCATGGGGGAGGGGGATCCGTTTTGCTCCTCAAAATCTGGCCTCCCCAGCAACCAATCAGCATGTCCAAGTCTGACAGCCCACTCACTCCCAACCACGCCAGCCAATGAAATTGCTTCTATTATAACCTTAATCCTCCCCAGGTATATAGCGGAGGATTATACCTGCATATGGGGAGGATACGGCCAGGATGAATTGACCCCCTCGTTGCCCCCAACGTGGATGGATGGGGGATGAGAGTCTGTCCCTGACCTCCCTTCGACCTCCGACCTCCCTCCGACCTCCCGGCCTTCCTCCCTTTCAACCTCTGTTCCAAACATTCTTCCCGATCTGCATCATTCCGATCTCCGCACTGGATGCGTCTCCAATTTCGTGTTCAAGGTCTGCTTCAAAAATTCAGGAGAGTTGTTTCAATCTTGTTCCAAATGTGAATGTGGAGCTCTGTGAAATTTGGATCTGGAGCTCCTTAGAAGTATGGTCTTGTGTTTGAAATTTGGAGTCTCTGCTACGTC
>VACF01000729.1:0-40886 GCA_006891605.1 Pleurozium schreberi | reverse complement strand
GGTCCGTCCTTCAAGGGTTAACGTTAACATCTTTATTCAGTTAATATGGCAATTATTAATGTCTTCCTCTAAGAAAATGGGGCTGTGAGGGTGGCAGCAGATGGGGATAGTCCCGTTTTGGAGAAGCGGGAGCTTATTGGCATGGCCCGTGCTACATCTGACCACGCTTTCAATGCCACGATTTGGGACGTCCTTGTAGATCCTTTGTATCAGGTAATGTTCGTACTCACTTTTCGTGAGTATTGAAAAGCAGCTGCTGCGAAGATTTTTACATGTGTATGTGATATAATTTCTTGCAAAAACTACGTTAATTTGATTGTCTAGGACATTGTTATACCTATACACTACACTAAAAATGATATTTAGTGTTGGATTACATTTAGTGTACTCACCACCCTACTCCACACAACAGTAAATCTGAACTTTGCAGGAATTAGTGTAATATTAGACTTCAATGTGTCGCCTCCAGCTTCTCTTCAGACTTTAGACTTAAGACTTAAGATTTCATACTTCACACTTCACATTTCACACTTCAGATTCTAACACTAAATGTAAACCTCTTCAGATTTCAGATTTATTAGAGTACATTTAGTGTTAGAAATTAGATTTAATGTTACTTACTTTAATAGGGTTGATGATATTTAGGGACACTTCACACTCAAGCCAAAATTCAAGAGGCCTTCAATTTCCACCTATTGCTGAATTATGGGTTTCTTGTAATCTAATTGGTGAAAATGGACAACCTCTCAACCTTTGGTCATAGTGTGAAATGCGCCTTAGTGTCATGGTTCATAAATAGTGTTGCTAACACTAAATATCATTTTTAGTGTACCGATAAGTAAATCATTTAGTATATGGTCACCAAGAATTGTCCATAGTTTTCTAAACATTCCCAACTTAATTTCCTCTCCCTCTTTCATCAATTAGTAGTAGTGCCATGACACTTTTGAGAATATTGTGAACTAAGATTAGAGCAAAGTCATGCCAAATCAGAGAAAATCAGAGAGAATGAAGCAAAATTAAGGCTTTGACATACCTACATGTGATGAGAATGGCTCATTGGGGTTATTTTTGTTATGTTTGTCTTCCTGGTGCATCGGACTTATTCTGTGTGCTCTGTTACCTGGTTTGTATAGGGGCAAGGCTTAGGGAAGGCTTTGGTGGAGCAGATGATACGAGCTTTGTTAAGAAGAGATATTGGCAATATTACACTCTTCGCTGATGCTCAAGGTAATAATAACAACTTGGCTACAATTGAATTTCATTTGGTTATTGTTCGTGATATAGAAGTGGTATTCCCTAGAAATGAGAACTTCCTTCGTCAACAATCACTCATAGAATAGAAAAATCTGAAAATATACAAAGTCTCACATTCTTCAAGATGAAGTTTTGGAAAGTCCTGACCTCAAAGCACCAAAATATGATATTTTCAACACTTTCGCATGAAGTTACTTATTTTGCTTGCCATGAGTACTTTTTAACACTTTCGCATGAAGTTACTTATTTTAATTGCCATGATATTTTTCAACACTTCCACATGAAGTTACTTATTTTATTTTACGTGCCATGATATTTTTTAACACTTTCACATGAAGTTACTTATTTTGATTGCCATGACATTTTCAACACTTTCACTCGAAGTTACTTATTTTATTTTACATGCCATGATACTTTCAACTCTTTCCCATGAGGTTATTTATTTTTTATTCATTATTATTCAATAGATGATAAATTTCTTACAAATCATGTCAAATTAAATTTGATGAAAAGATTTCATTCAAAATTATTCATCACTCCTGATAAACTGATGAGGAGCCTCACTCCTTCAGTTTTGTACTGTACTGTTCCAGTGCATGAATAAGGTAACTCAGCCTATGACAGAGTCAGCCTTTTACAGGCAAAATTATTTTAGTGGTGCACATTTCAGAACTGGAATGGACACATAGGACTTTTCATTCTTTCTTTGGTTGCAATGTTCAATTTTCTTGAATAAGGTAACTTAGCCTATGACAGGCCAAATGGGAGTCAGACTTTTACATGCAAAATTATTCTAGTGGTGCACATTTCAGAAGTGGAATGTACACATAGGACTTTTCATTCTTTCTTTGGTTGCAGTGTTCAATTTGCTGCTGCTGACTGGAAACAAATTTTGTGGATGCAGTTGTGGACTTCTACAAGGGACTCGGTTTTGAAGCAGACCCTGATGGTATTAAGGGTATGTTTTGGTATCCACGGTATTAATGTAGCAGGTTGCAGCTTTGTTTTTTTTGTTTTTTTTTCCCCCGTAGAGAGGCATTTGAACAGCACGGTTTAGCTTAAGAAACAGGCAAAGAAAGTTCTGTTGGAAGGGCTAACAAATTGTTCCATATGTACATTTTAATCCATCATTGATGAAATTCACATTCTTAGTATTATCAATTAGCTTCAAAGTTCAAAGCAATGAATCATCCAAGACAACTGCTGTATGAGTGCCTGCCGCCTAACTCCAGTTGCTTAGCAGTCCTGTTGGACAAGACTATACTCTTAGAACTATTTTCATCTACTAATCAACCAAGCAAACTACTTTGATTTAACCCTCAAAAGGATTTGGCCCCGCATTACCAAGTTAGTCACCAAAACTTGCTCCAATTATTGGATCAATAGGTGCATTCTTTATTTCGACATTGAACATTGAAGTCATCCATTGACCACTTTTTGGCCTCTGTGTCTTTTGAGGGTTAAGCAAGCAACTAAGTTATTATTAGTAACKGGAGGTGCAAGGTGTTGTGGATAATTTAGTTCCTGCTTGGGTTCTCAAGAATAAGAGCACCCTCAATGAATACCTTGTATATGGCTTGCTAGCTTTGTATCATGCCTAGTATCACGTGGGTTGTTCAAGAGGTTTAATCCCTCAAAAGGATGTAGAGAATTGGATATACAACACTGAACATAACTCTTAGAATACATATTATGTGTAGACTTAYCACAAGACATACACCATTGGATTGATGATAGTCAACAATTAGCATCTTTCATTTGGATGTCATTTTAACATTTTAACTGTATCATGCTCCAACATAGCACCATATATGTAGGATATAAGAATATGTTTTAGATTCTCAAACATGTAGGTGTAGCAATGATCCAAATTGGAAGTGTCATTGGATCCACTTTAGCATGAGGTGGTGGTGAGGAGGCTCCACGTTGTAAATTCTCAAACATAACACCGCTTGGCTTCGGTGTGTTGGCTTTATTGCTTTCCGGGCTTGTTCATCCCCACTGAGGACAAACTTATGTCACTATTGTACATCTCAATTCATGGACCTTCTATGTCAAATACACTAAAAACGCCATGTTATGACCAAAATTGGATTCCAATACTTTCGATTGGAGGCTTGTCACGSCCTATGTTGTGACCCATGTGACCCAACGTGGAGTGTGTTGTTGGCACTCTAAACCAATTTTCAATGGACAATCTTGTAGGAGTGTGGTGGTTTCAAGCATGGGAGAATATAAAGATAATTGAGCTTAAATGTCAAGAAATTTTCAAATATGTAATATGAAAAGATTCACAAACAAAAATCTTTATTAATATCATTCATATGAAAAGATGATACTAGCCAAGGTGAATTGACCCCTCATTCCCCTAATTAAGGATAAATGTAAAAAAATGTCTTTATTTTGTAGTTGGTTGATTTTGTAATTTTTCAATTCTTCTTGCTAGTTTCAGGCATGATTTCAAATATGAATTCAAAATTTTCAAATTTTCATCATGGGTGGAAATAACAACTTCCAATGTTTTCTCCAAGGGATGAGAAAATAGGAGACACCAAAAAAGACAATTCACCTACACTAAATAGTGAAATCGCCTTTACAATTAGGTTGCCTTATCCCAAGACACTTACTYTACAAGCCATCAAAACCAAAAATTAAAAAAAAAAAAAAAATTCCATTTGTAMATGTGAAGATTCATGAGTTCAAACTACACCAATAACCAATTCAAAAGTAGTGTATTCTTGTGCAAGAACGAGAAATATTTATATTGTGTGGAATGTCAAGAAATTAGTGAGGGGCGACCTAATTTCACTATTTAGTATAGCTTAGTCAATATTGGTTCCTTTCACGTCGCTCTATGTAACTTTCTACATATTTAGTAGAGATATCCATCATGTCCACCCAAAAAATTCATGTTGTGTTTTCTTTTTACCTCTTATAAGTGAGTATAAATAATAATCAATGGAATACATCCTTCCATTCTAGACAAATTACACCCCTACAAACTCATTTTTAATTCAATTCAAACATTGGAACTGTACAAAATAGGAGATATGGAGATTAGCAGTTGATGATAAATTTAGGGTATTTTGAAGTTGTGCAATATAGAAACAAAGTGAAATATATTCCATTAGACTACTTACAATCTTAAAAATCCAAATGTACTATATTGTGCATTTCATTGTAAACCCCTTCTCACTTATTGGAGTCTTTCTAAGTCCATCTTGTGACCAAAAGAAGAAGATTGAACAAAACAGCGGAAGTCTAGAACTTTCCTAAGCTTACCCCCCCCATCCTTCTAGGGTTAATATGTGAACAGATGAATTTCCCCATCCATTTACTATACTCATCCCCGGAATTTCATCCATCTATCCCTATCCATCCATCTATCCCCTAAACCGCGGTTCTGGATTTTCTAACACAATCCGTCTCTCTCGTCTCCCATTTGGGGCGAGAGTCCTGGCAATTCTCTTGCTTGCCCCAAATTGCTCAGCCATGGAGGCCCTTCTCAATTCCACGCACCTCGCAACCCAGCTCTCCTCCAAGTTATTACCCCGCTTGCATTCGAACGGGCAGCGACTCCCTCCCTCGGGGACCATCGTCTCAAGAAGAGCAATCAAACAATGGAGTGGAATTGTGGCAGTAACAGGAGCAGGAGCAGGACCAGCTGCGACTCTGCAGCAAGGAGGAGGAGCAGGCGTGACGGAGGAGGAGACGAAGAAGAAGAAGAGTGTGCTATTCCGCCCATCGCCAGCGGAAGGCGCGAGAACGGTGACGGAGTCGTGCAGCGAAGGGACGTTGTCGACGGTGTCGGAGGAAGGGTGGCCGTTGGGGACGGAAGTGCGATTCGCAGTGGACATGCAAGGGAACCCGGTGTTGAGGCTCATGCCGGGCGCCACGCATTCGTTCCACCTCAGAGGGGATAGCCGATGTAGTCTTCATGTGCAGGTAAGTGTGTGTGTGTGTTTGTAAATTGTAAGAATGGGATTGTTGTTGGTTTTGGGGATCTGACCTAATTTTGGTGGGGGTTTGGTTGACGGAGTTTACGAGAGGGGAATGGGAATGRGAATGTTTGGGGCTGGATGGACTGGTTTGATACTCTACGAYTGTGTGTTTGTTGCTTTCGATTCTTTTTAGTTGAGGGAGTTACAATTTTCTGAGTGTCGTTTTCGAATGGGACGATTTTGAAGGTTTGAGAGAGGATCGAGGGTTTCGAACGCACCGAGGAATGCTGTATTTTGGATTTGTATGCGGAAGTTATGACGGTTAGAACTTCTGGGCTGGAACAACCTGCGTGCATAATCCGAATGGTATTGGTCCTAGATTCTGATAAAAGTTCACAGTTATTGTTCTTCTTTAAGTATATGGCGGCTCTACGAGATATGTCTCACTGGAAGCTAAAGCTAAGCCCTGTACTGAACATTGAGAATTACGACCAAATTCTTGCTGTATGGAGCACTTGAGAATGTTGCCAAGTGAGGGTTTTACTTGGTAGAGTTAGTCACGAACCTGCCGCTCTTTGAAGTTTTTAATGACTTTGGGTGGAGGGCTGATTTTTCATCATCTTAGCGAAACTAGTGGCACAAACGGGAGGTCTTTGGCTTTTAACTTGTTACATTAACAGCTTACTTGGTTTGGTTCAAAGCAGTTTAAATGAACAGGATCCATTGACATTAACTAATGGCGTAAAGGTCACAAAATTATTATATATTTTGAAGATGAATTCTTATATCACAGATTCAGCATGTGAAATTCACATGGATGTGTACACTGTATAAATATGTCTAGCAGTTGTTTTCAAATCGACTCAGTAACAATAGTTAGTGCAAAGCAAATACGCAGACTTTAACCAAGCAGATTGAGCAGCAAAACGATAAAGCACATCGGGAGCTTGATCATACGATTGAATTTCAGGTCCTCGCCCAGATCCTCTACGGGACATCAATTTGTCGACAACATACCCCATCTTGCTACCTCGTTTGGAATCCCCGGGCCGCAGCTTGCCCCATTGACTGCACAAGATGATTAAGATTAATCAGTACAAATGAGTAATGACTAATCTCACTCAATAATCTCAATCCATATCATCCTGGTTGCACGATAGGGTGTCATTGCTAGTCGAAGTCAGAATGTCTCTGAATATCTGCTATGAATTCGGCTGTGGACATTCCTGAGATCGCCTCAAGCGCAAGCTTATCTACACTCTTAATTGACTTCCACCTAATATGACAGTACAGCTAAGATTTTAAAAATGTAGCCTCTCAACATGTACTTGATTTTAGAAAAACTAGTTGGAACTACTGTGTGACTGGTTTGATACTACCCACCCCGTGTTTGTTTGTTTTCGATTTTTTTTGGCTGAGGGAATTACAATTGATTGAGTGTCGTTTGAACACCTCGCTCTCACCGACTTTCATCTGTTGATTCTCCTACATCTCGTGTAATCAGTATCTAGGGTTTATGTTGGGGTTTGGAATGGGACGATTTTGAAGGCTTAGGAGGGTAACGAGGGTTTCGAATGCTCCGAGGAATGTTGCATTTGGATTCTACATGTGCAGAAGTTCTTACGGTTCAAATTTTGGTTGGTAGAGTTTTTAGTGTAGAGAATCTTAGAGTGGTGCATTTAGGTAGGTGTCTCAGTTAACTGTCGAAAATGAGTTTCTAGTGTTGAAAGAGTGAAGATGAGTCTGGAGTTTCAAACATGAAGAATGTTGCATTTCGGAGTTTTCAAGTGACCGTGTTTAGAATTGAGGTTCAAATTTCAGTTGGATTGGTAGATGATCTAAAATGAAGGCATAGTTTATGGTTTGAAGTTGAGGTGTTATAATTATATTCTCTAAATCTTTGGAGAGGATTCTAGAGTGGTGCATTTAGGTAGGTGTCTCAATCAGTTGTGGAAAATGAGTCACCAGTGTTGGGAAAATGGAGATGAGTATCTTATCACAAAGAATGGAGATGTGACTGGTTCATACATTTGGGGTTTACAAGTGGGCTTTTTTTTATTTTTTACTTTGAGAGATTTTCTCGTCACTCAAGAGAAGCTTTCTGTTTTCTATTTTGTGGGAAGGGCAGCTGGAGCAACCGGGTCGTCGAAAGCCGCAGTGCACATTGCAAGGCTTCATTCGCAAGGTTGAGGATGAGAAGCTGAAGGAGGTAACGAAATTTGACTTATTTTGTTCGCAAGCAAACCGGTTACCAGAATCTGTGAATATGAAAGTTTTTCTTGAAAATTGTAAGGGCTTGTCAAAGTACATGGTTCTTGATTTTTACATTGCTTTGATTCAAACTTGAACATCAGTAATTGAAGTTAAACCACTTTGCTAGTTTCTTCATTTTGAAGGATGAATTTAAAACCATACCTTTTGAATGACTTAAATGGAAATATGCATTTGATACACTTTGAATGAAGAACCATTATGATTGAACAAAACTTCATGCATTTTCCAAATACTCATGTCTCATTTGTTTTTTGTGATTAGAGAACTCCTTTAGGTGAATAAATTTTTTGAATTCACTGAGATATGGCAGTAATTTTGAGTTTTGGGCATTTAACCTCATTCATTATAGACTAAATTATATAAGGTAGATTTCGGGCATGTACCTAATAGTGGGTTTTTTTGTGGCGATTTGGTGCAAAATTGCACCAAATTTTTTTCCTAGCACCAAGCCCATAGGAAATATTTTTAGTAAAATTTTGGATGAAATCGCCAAAAAACTTCAAGTTCAAGAAAAATCTTGGATGAAATCGCCACGTTGTGAATGAAAATAGAATTATAGATATGTAGTATCACATTTTCTATCCAGTACATGGATGAATGTTGAAACTTGGAGCACCACCATAACATTTAATATCGCCACTTCACCACTTCATGGAAAATGAAAAAAAAACACTGGTACCCACAACCTCAATTATTGTCTTGAATTTTTGAAACCTTTTTTTGAAGATAGAAAAACTAATTAGCTTCATGGTGAATTTTTTTTTCAATTAGTGCCTGGGAACAAAAGTTATGTCCAAAACAACTCTATGCAGAGTAGAGTAGAGGGGGGACTGGGGGAGAGGGGGGAGAAACTCCATGCTAGGTCTCCTTTCAATTTGTTCAATATTTCTATGTGTCGTGTGAGGGTTTCTCCTTTTGGGTCCATTTTGACTTTAACCCTAGAAGGATGCGGGGGGTCCCTGTGGAATTCATCATTTCTAAAACCGCGGGAACAATTGGTATTCAAAAATTCAATAGTAAGCATTAGAAGTCAAAGTACTATAGAAGATCTCCCCTTTTCACACAAAATTCCAAGGATGAATAGTTGCACTTTTGTCCCGCACGGAAATATACTTTGTCATCCATTGGACACTAAACATTTGCGGCGTCTTTCTAGGGTCAAAAATCTTTTGCTTGGCCGAGAGAAAAAGTTTAACATTCTTGATAGTCTCTGATTGAATGATTTAACATTGGGAGGTTTCAGAGCTAGTTGAGGAGGCAAATAGTTCAGCATTTAGGATTTCCAACTTTTGGAATGAGAGAGGTCAAAGTGGTTGTGATTTTAATTGTGTAATAGAGGGCAAAAATTGTTTTATGAATGATTTTGATGAATGGTTTTCAAGGTTCTTTTATAAACAAAACATGCAACTATACATCTTGTCAAAGTATTATTTGGCTGGCTTCCTCAGTTTTCAGGGTTAACATGGCCTTAACCTGGAAATGYCAAAGGCCTTTTTGGAGCTTCTWGGAATTTGCTCTACATTGAACAAAAAGCCAACATTTTGATAAGATGAATCAATKTTTTTGAAATGTAACCATACAAATTCAATGTAGACATGTAAAGAAAATGCAACAATATCASTTATGGAGTGAAAGATTATAATGTAGGTATTATGAAGGTATTAGAAATTGCAAGAAGTGAGTCTAMRATTTTCAATCCTCTTTTCACATGTCAAAYCTAAAAGATTGGTCACCAAAAAAATATGAGGTTCAAGGGCCTAACATGCATAACTCCAATCAATTTATGGCTTCTCMAAATCTAGTYTAGATTTTTTTCAAATGAATTTCTAATGTTATTTTTTTCTCCAAGCTCTAGTGTATTTGAGGCTCATTTCSAAGCACRTTCAACACTTCCRAAAGTCAAGATTACAACGGACRCCCTTGYACACAATCTTGAATTGAAAAATCACRATCAATCATTTTCAAAATCTAGTTTCTGATGCTAAGACTAGATTTCAAAAAGAAGTTTTCAAATAGCAACTTTATTAGATTGTATTTAGCTTCAAAATTTTGCAAACACTAGATTTGGGTGCCTTGGGCATTTAGGAATTAAAGACCAGCYGGTGATTGCGGATATCATCCATTTTCATGCCATGGGACCCATGGTTTAGAAAAATCCAAGATCACTCATTGGAAGTCAAACTAGTTTAGAAGATCTCCCTTTCTTYGAAAAAATTGGAGGATGAATAGTTGCATTTTTGTCCCATAGAAAAAGATTCTTTGTCATCYGTCAGGTAMAAATCGTTTGCCTCAACACSAGTAAGAGTAGAAGCATCAATTYGTGGCATTTGGATGACCAAAAAGTGATATGGAGAGGGATTGAAGGTGTTTCCTCATCGTTTTTTTGCTTGCTAACCTTTCATGGAAGGTTATGAAGAGAACCTAATAGAGTTTATAGTCATGTTGGTGTTTGTCTTCACATGAATGAGAAGTAAGCAAGAAAAATGGATGGCAAAATTTGCTATTTTAGTGTATTTTGAGAAATTGTTGCTCCTCGCTCTAAATCTGAAATTTCATTTTTGAGTTTGAGCCCAACCAATGAAATGAAGCACATCTACTCTAGTTTCTCCTCCAATTGGAATTTTGGAAATATTTGCAATGTTGAATATTTTATTGCAATTTGAACTTTGGATGTATTTTTAGTGTCCATAGTATTCTAATCATTGTGACATAGAAATTGAATTTACACCATGATGTTTGCCACTGTAATGTACATATGGTGAAATTTTCAAATTTTTTCAAACTRTTTTCTTTTTTATATGATTTTTCTTCACTTTTTCTTCAAAAATTCTCAAAAAAATCAAATTTTTCTCAAAAAATCTTAATTTTTTGTAAAGTATGGAAGACGTGCAATTTCATCTCTGAAAAATAAATAATTTTTTTCATACATATTTGCTTCCAAAATGGGAGCAAATTGAGTGATGGGCAATGAGGCTAAAATCAGTGGTTATAGGTCTGTCCTTTAGGGATTAATGGTTTACATTCTCATTCTTATTGGCATATTAAATATKARATAGAATATGTTTATAGAAAATTACACCATTATTACTCCTAGCTAATGAACCCCCATTTATATGCACCCCTATCAATACATTAACTTTTTGTTTTGTTTTGAAACATACGACCCAGTGAAGACTGACACGACACAACCATGGCAGCTAGATTTTTTTGGCCGGAATTACACGCCACGGGCATCTCCATTAGGGCACAAGAGGAGGAACACGAACAAAACCACCATGCAAGCAATGTCACCATGGGGAATTGAACCTGCAACCTCGTGGATGCACTTAGTGGTTCCTACTTGAGCCATCTTCCGGGGTAGTTTAGGGTCATTTTGGACCAAATACATTAACTTTTTGAATTGAGTTACAACTTTCAACCCTTAAAGAACACTTTTGGATCAATAGGTGCAATCTATGTTTCTTGAGTAAATGTTTTTGCAAAGAAGAATGAAGTATTCCATTGGATATTCTTGGCCCTCATTGTCCTTCAAAGGTTCAAATAAATTATAAGTGAAAAGGAAAACTAAACTTTAAGACACACATGTGTTAAAGTCAATAGAATGGTCATTGCGCATACCATGTTCCTTTGTTTTATAAAACAAATTTTAATAAGRCCCTTCAAATTAATCAAAACTTTGGTATAATCACTTCATTCACAAAACTTATTTTATAAAATYCAAAGAAAATTACAATTTCAGAACTTTGATCGATAAAATCAATTTCTTAGTAAGTTCACTTTTAAAACAATACATGGAATAATGAATTTTGCCAAAAGTGACTTTTTTACAYTGTAATAGGGATTAGTTTTACAACATATATAACGTGCCATGTGGTTTTTTCTTACCATGTGATTCTCTTGTCAAGTCATTTTAACATTATAGTGGTCATTAAAAATACTAATATGGAAAAAAAAAAAAAAAAAAAGTTACACGCATTAAGGTAAAACCACCCATAACCGATCAAGGTCCAATAACCAACATATAGATTGACATATTTCCAACCAAGGCTAGAATGTTTTTTTTTCTCCTTTTCAAAGTTGGAACTAAAAGTTCATGACACATGTCCCAACTTAGTGTCCAAGAAAGTAGGCAGAATTAGTGGAAAAGTAGTTTTTTTTCAGTGATCGGAATTGAAAGAGTGTAGAGATTGGCAATGGATCTGGTGCACTTTTAGCCTTTGAAAATTCATAATAATTTAAATTCAAGCAATAAAACTACCAACTTTAAAGAATCATAGATATTATTACATATGACGTCCATAAAATCTAATTTATTTTAAAGAATATTCATGATTTACACTTGCAAATACAACAAAAATATTATTTTTAGGATAAGGTGCCTCAAACTACATAACATTCTCTAGCAAACAATGGAATTGCCTTCCTTTGAACGGAATGGTCTTGAATATTCCACACCATTTTATCCCCGGATGAGATGGTGTCGAATATTCCACACCCATGAGTAGCTAAGCATACACTTGTCAAAATTTAGAAAAGTGGAGAACAAGGTCGAAAAATGATTGGTCTGACACCTAAAAATTAACTAATGGGCTGACATCTAGCACAATGAAGACACTACAATTCATCTTCCATTAATGGCTTTGATTTTGTAAAGTTCAAATGCATTAACTTTCAGTTAAGCCTAATCCCTTGCACATGCACCAATAACTTAGTAGTAGATTATGAAGTGGGTACCCTAGGTGGGTTTGGTTCCCATCCAAATGGCAAGATGGGAGGGGACAATTTTTTAAAAAAAACAGTGCCCATAGCCTACATCAGATGTAAAAGACTTTGAGGGCATGGTAGCAAGTCAAAGTTCCTTTTCTTGACAAATGAGTCCATTAAGTTGACATTACCTTAGATTCATTACTTCAAATTTGGATGGATGACACTTGAAAAGAAAGAAAGGCAACCTCTCCTCAAGCTACTAAATGTTATATATGCTAAAATGCTTATATTGATAGTATTGGGTGTTTTATTATATCCCTCTTCTACATTAGATCCTAAAATCATGCAAATAAGGATATTTTACTAAAACTTTCAAATAGACTACAAAAACACCTAATTACAACCTCCACCTCATTTCATCCCTTTGTATACCTTTTATTCATGTCAGATTCTGACTTCAAGATAGTCAATCTTGTCTTCTAAGATTTAAGCAACATATATAAGAACGTAATTACTTTAGATCAAGGTTTCTATAATGAACATGAAATATTGTAAATTCAAGGCAAATTCTGCACATTGCCACCAAAATCATTTAATTTTAGAATTCAAGTAGTTTAAGAACTCAATGTAGGTATCTTGGCTTTTAGCACTTTGCCCTTCGTAACAATAGGACAATCCTTACAAGCGTGCTTCCTTTTAAAAAAATTCTCCAGAAATTTCCTTGAATATTCAGAATTAGCAATAACGAATTTTTTCTCCACAATAGTTGTCGAATTAGAATTGATTTAGGCATCATCCCAAATTTCCCCTGATTATATAAGAAGCTGAACTTACATGTAGGGTACACTTTGTGATGCAATGTGTAATGAGCTCAGCTGGGTATTCTTAAGATTTTGTTGGCTCTTTATGGAAGCCAGAGACAGTTCTCCTCTCATTAGAGTCAAAAAGGATTTTACTTTAAATTGTTTCCCTTAAGATTGTCATTTGATTACTTCGAAAAATGTGAACCCAAAATTAAACTCTCACAAAATTGGAGCTACAAATTAATAGACAATGAGTTCCCAACAAAAGTGTGAAGGCCTGTGAGTTTGRGATCTTCCGTGAGAGTAACTGAATTTGAAGTGTATTGAGTAAACAAGTTTCATTCCCACAATCGAATCTAAAGAAACTCAAAATAGGATTCGGCATGTGACAGAGAGCAAGTTCCTCTGCCAAAGGTAATGACACTTTAGATAGTGCAGAACATTTAGGCAGCAACTATACGTGAAAGACAAGAAACAGATTTTTATAAMAAAGCGTGAAATACGAAGGCAAATGGACGAAATTGAGTCAAATTCTTGAATCAAGTAGTTYGACGAAAATCGCAGATGAACTATTGTCTCCGGCAGTTGCCCTTGTCAGAAGATATTAGAGTTCAAAACATAGGGTTAAGAACCTAGCAAGATACTCTATAATTGAGCTTAAAATCTAGCATTGTGGGTATATTGTGTTACAAGATAAAGCACGCAAGTCCAGCAAGCCTCATCATAACCGCCCAAGTCATGCGAATTAACGCAAACCACCCAGGYCTACGGTACGTACTTGCACATAGAACTGTCACRGTTAAACGCTGTAATATCACAAGCCACATTGTTATATATCATAACATACGTATCATAAAATACGTAAAACAGGACAACTTACTTGGACAAGACGATAATCGGAAGACGCGAGCTGGTGATCACAAGAAGCCACATGCTATGCAGATYTCAGAAGCACCAACATTGCCGGATGAGCCGAGCAGAAATGTGATGAAAACGATGCAGGAAATGACACCCAAACGACTGAGGGAAAGTCTGCAGTACATCGCAGAAGCCAGGAAGCAGAGCAGAGCAGAGCATGCAGTAGTATCGCAGAAGCCATGAGGAAGAGCAGAGCAGAGCAGAGCAGAGCATGCAGTGTATCGTAGAAGCCAGGAGGAAGAGCAGAGCAGAGCAGGGTACTGTCGTGCCCTGCCGTTTCAGGCAACCACACCTCACAAAAACACCAACAAATGGCAACATGCCTGAGTAAGTTCATCATCCTAATTCCAAACAAGGATTTCAAGCATTCACCATTCCCAAAAGAAAATAGCAAATTATGTAAAGAGGATTTTAAAATATACTGGGCAACGCTCAAAATCCATTAAAACAGAATCCAATAACAAAACCACAACAAGAAAAAGAACTTGTCACAGGTCGGGAGGCAGCTGAAGCTTCAGCAAAAGATTCAGTCCTACTGAAGCAGCCAGCAAAATTAAATGGACGTCCAAAGCTTTCACAAGTCTAGTATTGTGAGCTCATGGCAACTCAAAAATTAGTAACAAGCCCACCTCAGCATGCGCTCTAGGACCTGCAGGGGCTTGAAAGTGCAGACAGCAGAAGCAGAAAAGACAGTTTCCTCACAAACCAACTCCAAGACTTCAGGAGGCACAAAGTGCACCATAAACCTGCAGGTGCACGACATGTTCAGGGGCTTCTGCTCCTGCTCCGACGGCGATCCCGGGCAGCTATCGGGCTTCTGCAAGAACATTTAATTACATATTGAGTTAGCCACCAAAGTTCAATTGCATGCACCAACGCAAATGACAACTTCCAAGACACGTACGTAGAAATGACACAAAGATTCAACATACCCATTCGCAACTGGCGATCCACGTCGGTCACGTCTTGGTGGTGGTGATCGACTGGGGCTTCTGCCGCGGCGAGCCACAGGCGAGATACTTCTCTGGCGCGGAGAAGATTTGCTTCTTCCCCGAGGACTTCCCCGAGGAGGTGGGCTGGACAGCAAAAAAATCACAAAAAGACAAGCTATCAATTACAATGCCCAGCTTGCATGAACGCAAATGTACATACGACTAAGAAAAAGGGAACTTTATCAGAAACATGATATGTTGTTCCGAAGGGAGTGATAATGTGTAAAAAGATGATTGAACCATCAATTTGCTCATATTTTACTAGGTAAGACCGCAAATGCAACGTACCTGCGAGCACCATAGCCATAGCTTGGGCTGCGACGATATCGTGGGCTGGCAGAGGAATAGGCCCCATTTTCACCGTCAGATACCAAGGCCGAGGAGACCGTGCGAAAAATGAAAGGTAACCAAAAGATAAAATATTCATAAAATCCAGAGTAACCCCTGAAGGACCGTCATTTCATGGATTTTTAAAAGACCTACGTACTTCAACATACTGTGAAGGATATAATTCGGAGGGGGCTGAATTGTAGATCACCAGAGTCACTGAAGAACATTGCAAGCGCAGATCAAAAGTACAAAAGAAACGAAAAAATGTCCCTACATAACGCACTCAAAAGGTGAAAAAAAACACAATGCCCAATTTGGGCATCTTGGTTCTCGAGGGTGGGTTGAGATGAAAAGGGAAGTGACGGTACCTTCGGGCACCGTAGCTTGGGCTGCGGCGGTATCTTGGGCTAGCACGAGGGCTCTTACCACGGCCGCCAGTGCCCAATCCTCCAGCTCCAATACGAAGGCGGCATTCTCGGGCAAAATGACCAGGTTCTCCACATTCGTAGCACTTCATGTCATCCCCTCCACGACCACGAGGCCCACCGCCTCCGCCTGAGCTGCGAGAGAGCTCAACTCGCCAACCATTCTTACCTGCATGACACACACCACATAAAAAGCAATTTTCCACTTCAATCGGCTAAAAAGTTCTTGAAGGTGTGCAAGATGAGCCTTAATGTTCTGTGACCCCTTACAATAGCTACAGAACCACTCACTACGGACTTACCATCCAMAACCCGAATTGCATCTCGAGCATCTCGTATGTCATCGAACTCCACAAAAGCAAACCCCGCCGGTTTCCGGGCGACCCAGACACTGTGTCACCAGATACATACAACAATAGCATCAAAACCATGACGAGGCACATACCATTCAAGTCACGTATGGCATCATCTGCATCTCTTCGATCTTCAAATTCGATAAAAGCAAAGCCCGGCGGTTTGCGTCCCACCCATACACTGAAATTCATGGGTCAGACAGCAGTAAGACTTTCAGCAGCATACCTTCAAAATGAAAATATTAAAAGTTCTCCCTGCATGTGCTTCCCCAACTACCACTACAATACATCAGAAAATCCCAATCTCAACATAAAACTCCATTACGACTAAAATACATTTAAAAAATCCCGCACACCCTCCTTAAGAACGGCGTTCGTTCACAAGATCCAATCCGCAACGCCTTTCATTAAAATCCACTCCTACATTCAGAAAAGTTCACCGCGCGTCGACATCGCTCAAAACCTCAAAAATCTAAAAACTCCAAAATCATCCAAAAAACGAAACCATAAACCGAACAAGAAAAATCAAAATCAACTATGAATCTCCAAATACGTTCTTTAATCACCACGGAAAAATAGGAGGAACATCCAATAAAGAAAAAAAAGGGACCGAAACCCTCATMCAACAAACCCTTGTCTCCATCTCAAAACCAGGTGACTCTTTCCGGAGGCGCAAACAGAAGTGGTAAACGAACCTGCGAAGCACGCCGTAGACGCGGAACTCATCCTCAAGCTCGCGCTCGGTAGCGCGCGGGTCCAAGTTGCCGACGTAAACACGCGACATAGCGCACGACAAGAAGAGTGCGCAAAACGCCGCAGCGGCAGAAAATGAAGGCGAAACAAGAAGATGAGGAAGTAGAAGAAGAATTTTAAGAACAATATACTAAGAGGACGGAGCTTTCCTAGGCAGCTCCAAAGGGCTGCTGTGAGACCACAAGCACGAAGAAAGGAAGACACGAGCCAGAGAAAGAAAATAGGGACGACGAAGGGGAAGGGTAGACGAGCACTCATGAAACCCTAAAGGCCTCACTGTAGAGATGCTGACTCATTTCTTCAACTGAACGTTCACTTAACCCTCGCCTTAACTCTTAACCCTTGAAGCACGGACCGGTGACCGTGGAAATCATGCATTTTTGATATAGTGTGTTTTGTTATTTTTTAAAATAATTATCTAGCTAATAAATTTAAATCATTCAGCAAAGGCTATTTTTGAACTTCAATAGTTAATTTTTGAGGTGGAACACATGTTTACAATTTTCAATATTTTTATTTGTCGTAAACAAAAGTTTAAGAACCAAAGCATGCTGAAGTGTATTGGAGTTTTCTTTCATTCGACAGTAACATACATTTAAAAAATTTATGTTTAACGATAGTGAATATGCTCACATGCTAATAGTATTGATTATTTATGCACTTAAAGTGAGACATCCTTATAAGCATTGATCCATATTTTTAATAGAATTGCACACCTAAATTCATTTTTCAATAAATTTCTTAGAAAGATGTAAAGAAAAGACATCTAATCTACTTTGATTCATATTTTTTGAACTTTTGCTAAAGTAGTTATCAACCTTTCAAATTGGAGTGTGCTCCAAAGATTAGATATTTTTTCAGCCTTGTAAGAGATTGTTTTAGGGTTGCTCCCCAAAACTATTTCCTACGAAGGGAACTAGAGAATGTTGGTATGAAATTTTCAATTTCAAAAAAAAGAATTAAAAAATGCCAGATAATATTAAAAAAAGTATGAAGAAACTGAAAATTGATTTTTAAAAAAATTCAATTTCAAAAATATATATCTTTTTAATATTAATTTAAAAATTAATTAATTAATATTATCTCGCATGGCAATCTCTTGGCCAAATTAGATTGCCTACATGGCAGGGTTTCCAAAGTTCCCATTGTGTTCCCACACCTTGGGAACCCACAGTCTTATAAATGGTCCCAAAAACATCTAATGATTGTTCCATCCCTTCCTATATTACCTTAGACCAAATAATATATAAATAATTTATAATTGTTATATACTAATTGAGTTTGGTTTTAATAGCATTATACGAAATAAAAAATAGAAATACAATTATACTAACAATAAATATACAAAAAGCCATGCCTTTAGCAAAACAAAAACAATGTATAAAAATACCACTAGTAGAAAAATTGCAAGATTGACTAGAAAAATGGCCCATTAAAAGACTCTCTTTTCAATCTTGACTTCTATTGAGACTTTTCATAGGCAATCTTTTAGTTGACACTGCCACTCTTACCACCACATTATTTACTCCAATTGTTTTTTTTGCCTCAATTGTTTTTAGCGAAGAAATCTCTTCATATTTTTGAAATACCTATAAGAATATCCAATATCACTCCAAAAGATGGTCTATCAATAGGATTGGATTGCAAATRKATTTTTAATAGTTTCTAAATCCATGGTCATCAACATACTTAGATACATTGAATATGTTCAATGCCCATTTATATCCATGTCTTAAGTCTTTTTCAATCCTCTATGGATAATTTTACTAAATCTTTGCTTTTTAAATCTTGACTTGCCCACCTTCATCAAACTTTTGACCTCATCTATACCAAAGTTCTAGAAGAAAGTGCCCTATTTGGGATGCTATTGCCAAGTCTCAAAAACTTTCACATTGCTCACTTTAGCCAGTTTGCCTATTAGTAGGAGGGCTTTTTTTCCAACGAGTGTCCCCCCCTTTGGCCTCATAGCACACGCTAGATTTTGGAGGGATAAGCCATGGGAGGTCAAAATTCTGAAAATATGGTGAAATTTCGCTAGAAAAAACCCCCCTAATTGCCAGTTCAAAATTGGTAACTTTTCTCCAATAARTTGGGCACTTGTAATGCTCAATTTGCTTTACAATAGTGCTTGAAGAATTTTGACTTCCARAGACTTTGCAATGTTGTGACRATAAYTAATTAAAGAGTGGCGTGGAAGAAAAAAGTATTGGTGGCTTCAATTTATAGCTCAAACATGAGCACAATCCACCTATTKTAGCATCTATGAAATTCTRACTCACACTCTTGGTGGTGAAGAAAAGACACTCTAGAATTATTTGGTCCTCTTATCGCAAGACTGGACATTACARTTTTTTTAAATGATCACACRAATGAAATAGTAACAAAGTGTAAGGCAAAACTGCTTCTTTTGAGTACATTGTGTACCCCTTTCTGATTATCAAATTGACTAGGTTACACATGTCATTCAACCATTGGTTGTTGAATTTTTCCCAAAAATCAAAAAGTGGTACACGTGTCACTTTACTATTGATCGAGAAACTACTACGGTTGCTTGTGACATGCCCCTACCCCATATTTGTACTTCTGTTACATCTATTTGGCCTCCAAACAACATGAGAAACCTRAAATTAATATATGTATGGCCATAATTATGTGTATACATATAATTTGTAGGGATATGTATACGGTCATGTATRATCTGTATGTATTTATTATATATTCCACATATATTTCACATAATATATATATTCCATATTCCGTATTTCATATCATATCCATATCCTMRAGCATCAACAGCCACAATATTTTCCTAATTGGATAGATCAACAATCTTGGATTTTATTTAACATTCATTGCATCCAGAGAGGGTGCTAGTGGCAAGAGGCAGTAATATTTACCTCATTTCACCTCTTTGTCATTGTCATTGTGTAACACCAATTCTCAAGTGCAAACAATGATCTAAGTGGAGACTTGCAAATCATYTAGAACTAAAAAATGTAACATGCAACTACAATCGTAAATCCTCATCAAACCCTTGCCTAAAATTCAACTATTCACCATCCAAAATATTACATGCCAAGGAAATTGTCCACAAAAAAAGRCAAGTAATATCAYGATTGATTTATGAACCAATTATCAAGATGAAAACTAAAGAGAGAGGGGTAGAAAGAGTTTCAACTTTAGYAATGGCRCTTTAAATAAAAATCAATTAACTCTTGGCCAATAGGAGGTGTAAAGGCATAATTCCAAAGCCCACTCATAACAAAGATCTAGAAGGAAAATTAACAATTGGAACATCCTCTATCATGTGAAAACTTGTCTTAGCAATTTTAAAATGTCATTGTTGAAGTTGAATTCAACATAAAGCACAAGTTCAAATTTGTATGAATTAAAAATAAAGCACGAACATAAATTAACRATAAAAGAAAAGAGCTTTAAGCTTTCAAGGTCTAGGCCCTTTTGGGGTTTAAAAGTATCATTGATTTTAAAAGTGTTATAAGACTAAATGTCACTAAAATATGGAAATYTGAACTTAAAAWTTTTGTAGTGTCCATGTTGTACATTATGTTAATTAAATTGGAATCATTTGGCTGCCTTAATTGTGAGAATTTAATGTTTTAATGTTAAACATAAAAAACACATTAGGTTATGAAATTTGATTTCCAAACGTACTCAAATGAAATAACTCTTCACTATAAAGTAATTCAAAACTAGTAAAAAAAACACATTGGTGAAAGAAAGATTATTCAATTGAATCTGTGTTTGCAAAATTGTTTTGAAATGTCAAAAAAAAATATTAAAAAGTTGTATAAAACAAATTTATGGCTAAACCTTCCTTTACTAAAATTCTTCTCACTCCCTCATGACTTCTTGGATTATGAAATTTGAACCACACAAACTAGACTAGTATGTTAGTATGTGCAACTTTCCAAAAAAAWTATTATTGGAAATTGACATCATCCAAAGAAGAAATGAGCCACCAAAGTTCACTGTAATACAAAAATGTCTGGATTTTGAACTCTAAATTGCTCCTAAACATTCCAAAAAACTTAGATTGACATGAAATTTCTACTATAATAACTAGACTTCAAGAGAATCATAACCCATCAAATTTTATTAAAAAAAAACATTAGATAGAGAAGATACAAGAATCCAAAGTTGCAGCCATCAAAATACAATTTGGTGATCTCAAATTGAACCTATGAACTTTGAATGACTTCAAAAAATCATTACAACTTCGATTGATTTGAAAACTTTACCACAAAAACTAGAAGGGAGAATAAAAAAATTTCAATAAATTTTATTGAATTTGGACATTGGCTGCAAAAGTTACATCTCTTTGAATTGGACTAACACAATAGGTGAGGACACTTTTGGTCCCCTTGGATGGTGARGGGTTTAGGTTTCCTTGACAAATAAGAAAGAAGCAATACATYTCTACATCAACAAAATATGGACTCTTGGAATCATAGAACAAAGTTTAGACATAAATCCATTGCAATGATTGGGAGAAAATKGAATGAAAATGGAAAAAAAATGGAAAAAACAAGCTAACCATATTTGACCATCTTTGTTTGGAAACTGAAAATCTTTGAATATCTGACTATTGATAATGATTTGGTCAATTGACTTCCATGTTTCCATATGCGCACAACCCCACATATGCACTAATATATCTACTATACAACTCCTCATGGCAGTGAGACTTTAACCCTTGAACGAAGCGGAGACGTTCATTGTCCTTTGGATGACTAAAATCTCATCTGGTGAGTGGACACTGACTCATTTTCATCCGTTCTTTTTTTGAAAGTGACCACATATATGTCAATGATCATGGGAAGTCAAATTTAGTTTCTTTAATTGCTTTCATATTTTTAGGTAGCCCTAATTCTCTGAAGATAGTAAAGGACATGTCAATGAGGTGTGCTTTCCAAACTTGGATGGTTCACCTAAAATAATTCATCTTGGCCCAGGAATCAATGTCTAGATCTGGACAAAAAATAAGGCACAAGCTTAGAGAAAAATAACACTACGACAGAAAATTAAAARACAAAAAATTGTTCAGGAAATACGAAGTAACTAGGTTCCGGGTAACTCCTCTAAGATCAGCTGAAGGCTTTGAGTTGAGAACCACCAGGATTGCCTGTCAAGAAGATTCGACGGCAGTCAACGAGGTATCTCCAAAAGCTTACATGATACAATTCGACTGAAATGCAGAAAATTCACGAACTGCAAATCTACATCCTACAATCTTCAAAAGACAGCCACAGCCTAAGTGTTCATTGAAACACCAAAAGAAAAGAATCAACTAGCTAACAGACCGACGAGGTTAATCATATCTAAAGTCAGCTCCAACACACCAAAAATACATTTGTAACCCCAATATAGAAAACTTGAAACATTTTTGTTCCTCACTGAGAAAAAAAGGCTCTACACTGAAAACACAATTTCCACCAACAAACCTGGAGCTCGTCGTACTCTCCAAATTCCTCATCCCCTTAACCTACATTTCAGTCCATAAACCAATCGGATTGGCAAGAAAATTTTAAAAGCACAAAACCACAACCATCAAAGTAGCTAAGCGAAACTAGTATATTTGATAGTTTGATGACAGACATCAGTGCTTTTCTTTTTGGCCCCAACTCAGGGGGACACAGCAAAGTACTCAAAACCCCGTACATGCTGTGTAGGAGTGGGTAGATTGGCAATCCTCCAAGCCAGTCAAATCGCGTCACCAGAACAATTGGTCACGCTGAATCATCTGCTTTCTGGAAACTTAGTTTGGTATGCGACCGCACTCTGCAAAGATACAATCTATATTAGAACCCATGATAAAATTAAGTCAGAGGCAATTAACAACCTCACTTGTGTGAAAAACTATCCATAAGCAAACTCACCATGTAAGTGGCTGTGATCATTTTCCCAGCAAACCATMGCCCATGTAAAGCCCGTTGAGCAGCCATGGCAGCAGTAATTGAATCAAAGCAGAGATAGACATGACCAGCGCTGTTTCTGCACATGACAAACAAGGAAATTAGATACGGCACCACCTCCAAAACCATGTATAATATGAAGGTAACTAACATCTCAGTCGGAGTATCAACATTCCAAAACGGAATAAAACATCGCAACTATTTATGATCGAGTTGTCAACATTCCTCACAAGAAAAAATAGCAAGAACCGAACTCTCGGCTCRAGAGAACTTAAACTGGAACATAGACCCTCAATAAATAGAATCTTCTGTATACAGGGTTTGTAAAGCAGTGTRAGTAATAATGAACACATGGGCAGTAAAATGTGTTCAACAAAATTTCGTACCCATGAAACGTGAGAGAGAACAGCAGAGAAAAGACTTGTACATTCCAGCGGACTTACTTGTCAACGAAGATATGCTTTACGGCACCAAACTTCGAGCATTCCTCTTGCACATCCTCCTTGATATCGAGGTCAAAGTCCTGATCAGACTGCCCGATTCGCATCCCACCAGAAAATGGTACAATTATTAGCATAATCGTGTAAGACCTACGAAACATAAACACTCTTGACGAACAGAAAGTACCATAATGAAGATATCATGCCCCAAAACGAAACAACTTCAAAAAGTTTACGAGCTAAACCATTTGGACCAGAAGACACGAAACATAGAAGGGAAGAACTAACCTCGCTAGTAGGGTCAAACATATTTTTTAGAAGTAAATATTCACTAGGCTGCCCAATTGCATCAACTGCAACAGCGACAGGAGGAACCACRAGGCCAGGAGATCCAAGAGCAGCAGCCCCCAATCCGGTAGTTGCACCCGCTACAAGCATTGGATTTTGGACAAAAAAAGGCGGCCTTACTAAAGGAGTAACAGCAGGGGGTACAGCTGTTCCAAGAAGGCCTAGTGCTGGGGCTGAGGTAGCAGGCAAAGGAGCAGGGGCATTGCTGACGTGCACAAAAGTCTCAATGTTAGTGAAACGTATTTGAATTTCAATACAAACACAAATAACCAGTAACAAATACAAATAACCAGGAACAACGACCAAGTCACCAGGATGTTCAACACCTTAGGTCACCAGCAAATCAGCTGTGAAGATACAGTATGGGGCAAACAAAAATACCTAGTTCCACTTCCACTCCGATCCAGTTTCTGCATGAGGAGGGCTCTCGAACGGGCATTCAAAGACTGCAAACAACATTGCACGCAAAAAACGATTATTAGTGAGATAGTTTCCACAACCATAGTTGTTGGCTCTTGCAAGTCAGTCACTAGAATAATATAAAGCACGAAGTCCAAGTTCGGAATCAAGTCCTCACCAGGCCTCCACCTTCGTCATCGTCAAGTTCCCCAGGATGAACGCCCATGTCTTCCATGCCAATTTGGTCAGAGACTGCAGACACCTGGAAGGAAAATAAATTGAACAGTCAAATACGATATGATAATTGAACAGTCAAGAAACAGCATATTCCAATCTACYCGTTTGTCAAACACAGAGAAGGCAAAGATCAAATCGTTCTCGGGAAGTAGATTGAACCTTAATTGGACGTCCTGCAAGCTCCAGACCATTTAGACTTTGTTGAGCAGCACGGGCATCTTCCAGTCTAGCATACTGCAATAAGTTCCAACAAGCATATACTAAGTGATATAAACTAAATTGTTTCAAAAGATTTGATAAACTACACCAAAAAGAAACCTAAACAAATGAAACCCAGTCCTCAAAAACATACCCTGGCCCAGCCTGAGGAATARCAGAGCCACACACTATTGCAATAAGTGGTATGCAATAGAACACGCGACAAAAATTCTAACCTGCACGAATCCAAAGCCTTTGCTTTGTCCGGTTTCGAGATCAGAAGGTAGCTGCACTAGCTCAACGGGTCCAAAAGGCTCAAAAACCTGTTGCAAATGACACAGAATCCATGTWAAGTAAAAAGATCAGAAATTATATATCACCATAGACGTCACATATAGTAACCATTTTTTTTAACGTGACCAGCTCTCTGAACTTAATCAAATAGGAAACATTCAAGTGTGGATGTCCACTTCCAAAACCTACGAAAATAARAAAAATCAAATTAAAGTACTCAAAGCACAATCTTGCGAACACCACCCACTGATCTAGACACAAGATGCCCACACCAGCAATGCAGGAGCAAGTAATTGAATATATATTACCTGACGTAGCTGATCCTCTGTCATGTTGAAATGAAGATTCCCAACATAAAGACGGCGGGCACCTCCTGAGTATGGACCAATGAAGCCACCGGCAACTCCTGGAACCGCAGTTGTGGACTGTACGAGATTCTTCTCAGCTTCAGAAGGTTTTACCATGACCGGTTGATTCAATAGCAGCTGGCCTGACAAAGCTATAGCCATCGGTACTGACATGGCATCGTAGAACTCAATATACCTGAGATAGGCATCACCATGCAGTAAGTTCAGCAATACTGATTCATCGATTATCTTCTAGAGAAATAACGGAGAATATGGCATTAATCAAAGGTTGCAGAATGAAAATCAGTTACGCAAAAAGTTAAGAGAACATCTTACCCAACTCCTTTGGAGCGCCTCGAATTCCGGTCCATGATTAGCCGGACATCCCGCACCTAACAAACATGAGCTGTCAATAAAAACCATAGCAGAATCTGTTGCACTGGAAAGTGAAAAGGAGTACCAGTAGAAAAGGATCCAAACCATAGGACTTTGACAGTACACTGACATCCTCATGGATCACAACCCCTCACACCTGAGGAGATACAATAGTGAAATAGAATATTGTCCTAAAGATCATACAAAAAGATATATACAAAAGTAATACATATTTATTTCAATATAGATGTTTGCTATTTGCCACGTGTTTATGGACTTGACACCTTCTCCAATAACATTGCTATAAGATTCATATTACTATGCAAATATTAAATAAAAAACAACCAAACATTGCCCCCCTACTAAACCTACATTGAACATTATCTTGTATCCACAATCAAACATGCTCACTTTATAATCATGAAACATACCCTATTTCCCCTAAAAAATTTCCGTTTGTCTCATTTAATATCTGTATCTTCATTTTTAATTTTTGCACTCATTTCACACAAATCACAAATACCAGATATTATTCCCTTAGACTTTGATTTTTTGTTTCCTTAATTCTACAAAATGGAACATCATAGACCATTAATTAAAAAAGATTCTTTCTTTCTACAAAGAAGATAACATAATTATTACCTCTATAATKTCATGACTTGAAGTATACAATAAGGTACATTAGTCCATCATTGTTTGTCATACCTCCATCCATAGTATMATCCATTTACATAGTGTTTAATGCATAACCACAATGAACTTGATTGGTTTAKAATTTGAATTATAAGATAGTAGCATTAGATGAAATAATGCATGAATACAAATCTTGGAATGGATGTCGTTAAGGTTGTGACTTTATAAAATAGATTTGGCTAAAGTAAAGCTACTATGGCTTACCAAAATAAGCCATACAATTGAATTTATAAGATTTTTGATTGAGATTTCTTACATTGTAATTGTAGAAATATGCATCAATTGACTTACAAATGTTTTGTCTTGCATATAGATTAGAGCATTAGCAGAGAAGATTGGGCAATCATGAAATGGGCAATTACAATTGCAATAAAATTTGTAAGTCTCATTATTTAGGCTTTGGTTTAGATTCATTTTTATTAGCACATTCATTGAAAGGGGAAGGAATGATATCGACATTTGAACAATGATGATCAACCCCTAAAGAACCATTCGGTCTGTTTGAGGGACAAATGGGATTTTGGGCAAGTTTTTAGGGTCTCCATTTTTGTCCTAATTTTTTGAAACTTTTTTTGAAGATAGAAAAACTAATGAGCTTTGTGGGAATATAATTTTTTTTCCAATCGGTGCCCAAGAACAAAAGTTATGTCCAAACAAGCTCAAAATAGGGGAGAGGAGGCAACGAAAAAAATATCAATTTTGTATTTTTAGTTTGTTTTTTTAGATTTTTTACTCTTAGATTAAAGTTTTGCCTACACAGAAAGATTTGATTCATTCCCTTCAAATTTGTTATGAAAAAATTATGGATAATCTTGTTTTTCGAGCAATCTAAGCATCTTTTTGAAAAAATAATTCGTACGAGTCATTTTTGAATTAAATTTTTACAATTTTTCAAGAAGAGAAGTTCTACATGGTTTATTTTGCTTGCTAGGACTATCTCACAATTGGAATTAGTGCATTTTAATTCCATCTTATATATATTAATAATTTAGATTTTCTTTCTATCTTGTACCTACTTCTACTTAACAGTTTTTTTTATGTATAAAAATTAAGCTTTTTGGATTTCCAACTCAATTCTCCACCGCAAAGATTTAAAGCTGAAGTCATTGTAGTGAAAAAAATCAAAGTTAAAGGTAAGACAACCCATTGTGGTCAGAATTTGGAGTTCGGCCTCACGCTACTGTTCAAATTTTTCAAATTTTCCCCCACTTAAAGACATGTGTGAGAAACAGCAAGTGCAATTGAAATTACATTTTTTCAATAAAGTATGAAGTTGCTAGGAATTTTTGAAGTGTTCAGTCTTCCATGGCCCAACAAGGGTTGTAGACCACCCCATAGCCAACAAAATCTGAATCCATGATGGTCATCTTACTACCTAATGCAATCACAATTTTTTCTAACATAGCATGCCTAAAAAGTCAATCCTTGTAATGAATTTCACACTGAAAAGTTGGAAGTGCCTTATGTGGTCACTAATCACTCCATCACTACCATATAAGACATTGATTGTGGTCGAGATTTCACAAAATTAAAAAACCCACAATGGGGCCACTTCATAGGTGACCACAATGGAAGAAATAACCGCAATGGGCTGTCTTGCCTTAAGAGGGTTCAAAGTCAAATAATCTAGTCCCGTAGTGTGCTGAAAAATTTGTTTTTTTCACTTAAAACGCAAATATTTGCAATCCAAGCGGTCAAAACTTCTGAAATTTTTACCAAACATTTACATACTATTTAGGTTTAAGATCCTACGGTTAGATGTTTAAAAAAACAATTTTCAATTTTTTTTTAACTCTTTGCTATAAAAATGGCAATTTTGAGTGTTATTTTGCAAAAAAGTGGCCTTGGTTTTTTAGGATTAAGTGGTGACATGTGTTGACATGGAGTGCATAGAATATGAAGATGAAGATCAGGAACCTCATTTCTTTGAGAGTAGAGTGCAAGAGAGATCTTCATAATCTCTATAATCTCCGGTCACTATTTGAGCATCATTTTTTTTGGTTTCAATTACTATTTTTTTAAATGACTTTTCCAAGAACTAGCATTCTGTCTCAAAATCTGCAAAAAGTCTCAATATAACGAATATGGCCTTAATAGTAGAATATTTGTAAAGCAAAGCCTTGAAAATTTATACCATACAAATATTAAAGACTAACACATAAATCTTCCAAAATTATATTGACTAAAAAATACATATACATATATGTGTATGTGTATGTATGTTTGTATGTATATATGTGTGTTGGAGGAATTGGAATGTATTTACATTTATTTATTGTTCAAAATTTGAATACCTTGTCTTGTTGGAATTAAAAAAAGCATGCATGTTCACCCCATAATATCAAGTCTTAGGGGTTCGAAGTGATTATTATATGACCTCTTGATCCTACAAAATGAGACTAAGTTAACATTTCCAAACACAAGTCAATGAAAATATAAGTTTTAGAAATTATAGATATTAGAGACATTTGTTTACCATAGAGTCAGGTTCAACATGAAAACCATCAATTAGCAAACAAAATAAGATTGTATTTACACATCCAGCATACATAAGTGAGTTTAGAAGGTTGTTGCAAGAATGAGGGTCCCCAAAGCGTAGCATTTTGCATAGTCATTTTGCATAGTAATGTTTTTTCTTTASGAACACTTTATAATTAGAAAGRCAATTTTAAAAAAAGGTGAAAAATATGTTCCATGTATACTCCTTCAAGAAGAAGKTTCCATAAAAAGGAAAATTATAGRAAAAWTTTCTAAGTAGGAGAACTAGAAAAGTGCAAAATCTCATGAATATGGTTACTTTCATTATAGTTTCACCTTTAAATTTGTCAAAAATAGAAAAAATAAATAATTGTAAATTGTAAAACTAGAAATTTGAGGAGACTTCATGCTGAAAAGATTTCACCAAAAGAATGATCTTGAAACCATTTTCAATGTACAAAATTGCTCGTGCAATGGAGCCTTATTTGCATGAACATAGCGGATATAAACTAATGTTTTTTAGAGTAACCTTTGGTGGGCATATGCTTGCCTAGTGTGGAATAGACCCTGGAAATTTTAGCTCTAGATCATTAATTCTAGATACTCCCCAATACTAAAAACCTCTAAGCCGCAAAAGTGWGACAAATTAGCTAAATTKAAATTTAAATAAAAAATGATTCTTGAAAATTTAAGAAATAAGATTTGTGATTAATATCAGATTTTCTATCTCCAATAAAAATTTCAAGTTCATCAAGTTTCATACATCAAAAGTTATAGCACATGAAAACTCAGTCACTCCAAGTGTGACGCGAAATAGTACCAATCTTTCTTGCAATCACTCTTCCCTTATTGCCATGATAAGTGATTTGTAAAGAAAGAGAGAAAAATGGGCCATACATTGACTACTCAAAATATGCCTTTTGGACAAATGAGAGGTATATTGAGATGGTTATTGTTTATTTTGTTTTGTTTAAAAAAGAATTATTAATATAGCCCTGGTTGATTGTGCATGGGTAGTGGAAAAGGGCTTCTTCTTGAAATCCTTAAAGAGCCGGATATAGTTGCCTATAGTTTCCCTTGACTTCATTGCAATCAACGCAACTCAACATGAGCTCTTCCAGCTACAATCATGTGGTTGCGTTTATGTGAGAGATCTTCATTGCCTAAAATTGATGATATTCTACCCCTACACAATTGGATTTGTGGTGAATCCAAGAAAACAAAAGGTAAAAGATACTAGTTTCTAATTTGTTGTGCTTATTTTTCATTTTGTAGTTGTGAAGAAGTAGCAACATTAAAATATAGTTGGTACAAAAGACAAKTTTGAGTATTGATCTTTAGACAATGTTGTATATGAAATTAGGGGAAAGTTTAGAGTATTTCTTTTATAATTGTAATATATGCAATTGGCTCTAGATTTACATACATCAAATTATAAATATATTGAAGCTTTTGACCCTACAAAGGCTCTATTTTCTAATTGTGATTGGAATTTTGGTTTTYTAAAAAAAATTGTGAGACTATCAATGCACATACATTGTTTAGTGTTTTTACTTATAWRAGATGTTKGAGTATGTTAGCAAATGTTAGAATATGTTAAGAGATGTCAATAGATTTTAATAAGGTATGCTRTCAACAAGGCRGACAATTGTTTGTAACTATTGTTTGTTTGTAACTATTTGAACTTTCAAAGTCTAGGTTGCAAATGTTAAGAACTAACTAACATAGTCAATTTGCACAAGTAGATGGAAAATAAAGGTTCTAGAAAAGTTGTAGTTCTTCACTGAAACGATATTTTTTTTATTTTATTAATTTTAATTATTTATTAATTTAGATATTTATTACTAAAGCATTAAAATAAGTTATTTTGTGGAAAGTATGGGCAACAATGTTTTACAATAAGTACTCCAAATTGGTAGATGAAGCAATTTTGATGTTGATCATGCTTTTAGTAAATTTTTATGCTATTAAGTAATGATGATTCAATAATGGATCATTACGACACTTTTGAGGTTCTTTTAAGTCTTGACTTTGAAAATTCACAAAACTACAATTAAAAATCATCAAAAAAAATATGACTTTTTTTAGAATCTATTATCTCCACCGGTGCCCAAAATGATTGTGATTTTGACTATTTAATTCACATAAGCTTGCCGTAAACTTTTCATATGACCGGTTGAAAGCATAGTTTTTTTGGTATCAAGGTAACACCATAATCATGGCGTGGAGGTGAATTACCATTAGATGGATACACCTAAATTTGCACCATCACCCTCACTATACATCTTCAAAATTAATATGCACATACATTGAAAGAATGGTTTTAGAACCTCTACTAAGAAAATTTTGATGTACATTTAATAAYTTTTGCATATGAGATTCAAATGTTGCATTCTTTGGTGCATTGAAACCTTTTTCCTCTCATCAACAGCTAAAAATGTCAAAATTTGAGCAGACTCAAAAGTAAATAGGCACAATACCAAAAATAGCCGTTAGAGGGTACCTACTTTAAGTTTTTTTTTCATGAGTAGAGTTGAAATTGGATGGAGCCAATTTTCAATGCCAACTACAAGTGAAATCAAGAAAGAAAAAATACAATGACAATTGGAGTGTGTGCCCGTTGGTTGGGTGGTTTGTTGGCTTCCTTTCCGCTTCCCTTTCCCCTTCTCTGTGGGCTTGTTGGCAGCACAGGTGCTGTGCTCCACCAGCTTTATGAATGTGGAAGCGGAGTGAGAACATTGTGCATCGGCTTTTCTCCCGACAAATCAACTGTGGCGCTCCCAATACTCATGTACGATGATGGATTCCTTCGCTTCCCCTGTTTCAATTGGTGGAATCGGTCGTGAATTTTTGTGTTGTTTGGAAGGTTTCGGTTGGGGATGGGGATGGTGGATTGGGTATAGGGCTTGGGAGGTGTGACAGGGGGGTTGGATTCTAGGGTTTGGGTTTGGGGTGGGTTTTATAAGGATTTGACGAGGATTCTGGTGTCAGGGATGTACACCTAGAATCAACACTGTTCATAATGCGATACCTACCTACATTTGGACCGAAGAGCGACACAGAAACCTCCTACAGTAGATATATGCACACGCTGTACACAATCAAAACATGAGAGTCTAGGAGAGAGCGTACTGTTGGTTTTTAGTGGACCTAGAGACAGTGCTTTGAAGAATTCATAAGTTTTTTCGTATGGTGTCATGCTTTACTAAATAATACGTGCTGAAGTGTTCTGAAATCTCTGTCAGTTGCCAGTATGATCCAGTAATAAATGTTGGCGTGTGTTTGTTTTACGATAGTGAAGCTGGAATTGGTGACGGTTGGAGGGTGCGCATACCTTAATTGGAGGGAATTAGATGTGAATGTGAAGTCTGAGGTGGTGGAGGGAAAGATCTTGAATTTTGTAGGTTTTGTTGCATTTTCAAGTGCAACTGCAGCGATTTTTAGCTAGAATGCTAGAATGTCTCAATTGGGAATTTTTGAGGCAGTTTTGAGTKGGTCATGTGGGGACTGACTGAACGAATATTATYTCTACCTTTTGAYGAACACAATGAATGTTCTTCTCTGGTTCGGGTGGTATGAATTTGGACCCGACGGAAATTCAATAATGCTGAAATAAATTCTCCTATTTTAAGCCTAGAATCCTTGTTTTCTTGTTTAGGGGATGAGCAAGTTAGAGAGGTTCTGTGAAGGTTGGTTTTGGAAACTCTTGTGTCATTCGGATCAATGTCGGAGGAGTGTGAAATAAATAAACAATATGCTCCCTTTGGTAGGTATTTACAAATTTATTTCTCTATCTACAAATTTAATTCTCTATTTACGAATTTACAAAAATTTACTTATAACTTTTTATTGATTAATTTGTCGAGTTGTTCACGAATGTGAACTATCTTTGCAGATATATCGAGCTAGAAATATTGCTACTCATGAATGTGAAGTTTTGAAAGCTCGTTAGAAGACACATAGAGCTGTAAACATTGGTACGCTTGAATATTAATTGGTTYTAATTTGGTTACAGATCCATAGAGTTACCTGGAGACATTGTTACTCTTGAATATTAACTATTGCTACTTGGGTTGCAGATCCATAGAGATGGAAATCTTGTCACTCATGAATGTTCAATGTTTCTGATCAAGGTGCAGATATATAGAGTTGGAGACYCTGTTACTCATGAATGTTACTTGTTTCTAACTGAGTTGCAAATACATGGAGATCGACATATTGTTACCCATGAATGTCAACTATGTCAACTAATTGCGTTGCAAAATGCACATAGAGAGTATTTTACCCGGGGAAATCATTATTCCTGAGCGTTCCATCATTTTGATTTGGTTTGCAGACACATAGTGCTCGAAGGTTTTTATGAAAATGTTTCGTGTTTCGAACTGATTTGCAAATACACGGAGATCGACATATTGTTACGCACGAATGTCAACTAATTGGGATGCACAATGCACAGCGAKATTACCTTACCCGGCGAAATCATTYACTCATGAGCGTTCCAWCTTTTGATTTSGTKTCGCAGATACATAGTGCACGAGGRTTTTATGAAAATGTAGTCCCGAGCCACACGGTGTACGAAGTGGACTGCCCGGACCAGTGGTGGCGCCGCTTCACCAACGATGGGCAGTACCTGGTGTGCTTCAGTCGGAGTTCCCAAGACCTCCTTCTCTACCGCCCCCTGTGGCTCTCCTACCCCTCCCATTCCGAGACGGTGGAGGAGCTTCCTTCCTGGGCCAGCAAGTTCGAGAGCCACTTCACCCTGCTGCACCGCGTCACTCTGGCCACGGGAGTCAACGAAGTCATTTGCAAGGACTTCTTCCTGTCCACGGAGAACAACTTGTATGGCATCTTCGCCACTTCCACGATCCCGGATCCCAACGCCCCGGCAGCAAATGGGGCTGTTGCAGGCGTCCCTGTCATGGAGAAGATCACTTTTTTGATCGTTCGGTTGGATGACGGGGTCATCACGGCCAGATCCGTCTTCCGGGATGATTACATCCATCTGGCGCACAACGCAGGCGTCTTTCTGCATGATGACTTGCTGGCGATTCTTTCGGTTCGGTTTCAGAGGATTCATATTAAGCAAATCCGAGACGGGGGCTTGTTTCTGGACATTCGAACCATTGGGGAATTCTGTCGGGAGGATGACGAGCTGCTTCTGAACTCGCAATCTCAGGTTTATCACCCCTTCTTCTTCAGATTTTTTTTGATAGACAATAAGGTTCCAAGTATGATCATTCCYTTGCCTGTTAGAWTATCAGAGTTTTCCTTAAASTCAAGAACTATTTCAGATTCGTGGTKGGATCACCGAAACAGKCTTGCCAACACCGACTCYAACGTARTTAATTAAATTCTCCCCTACTRTTTCACTGAGAACTGCAACACGGCAACTCTCCCATTTATGAGTTTGAAGGATAACTCTATTGTGCCCCTCATGGCTCACGTTTTGATTTCTGGTCGTAAATTTGTGCTGCACCCCATTTATTTAGGTCCACCTTCGACGCATAGATTGAAGCAGTTAATTTGAGATAGCAAGATTAAAGTTTGAACCAACACCATATAGAACCAGGGGTAACCTAATAATAATCCAATGCGTTTTTGATGCATTTGCGGTAATAAGTGTCGAAGCCACCTCAAAGACGTAACTTGAAACGTTGTTATTTCAAATATTTTCAGCATGCCACTAGTAGGAACTTTATAAGCAGCACCCCTTCATGCTCATTCTTGTTACTAGGACCAGTGTCAAGTTGACGCTGGAAAAACAAGGCAAAATGACTGAAAGAATGATCTTTGCACTAATCAAGGTGTTCAATTATTTGACCTCTGCCTTCTAAAGTGAACCCTGAGTTTTGATTTTCGAAGCTCCTTGAATTGAGTCAATCGTGGTTTTACACGTGTTTCTACTCCCCACCAATTCTGCTTCGTTCTCACTTTTTCGATGTCGTCGTAACAGGAAGAGGCTCACTATCAGGAGCAGGCAACCCAGCGAAAAGCACGGGGTGTGGGCTCCGATTCCGCAGCAGCAGCTCCCCGAGGGAACAACCTATCTCTATGAGGTGGATTAGGCACTTATTACCCCTTAATATTTCAGTTGCACGCTAATCATATTTGAGATGACAAGGTTGCAACCTATCCCTAGGAGGTGGATTAGGCACTTATTACCCCTTAAGGGAGAGGTGTCCATGTACCCAATGCCGTCCGATTCTATAGAGCATAATCATTTCAGTCTATAAATGTAGGTAGGTAGTACATGGCTTATTTCTTTGACCTAAAATAATAAGCAGTCTACAATCTTGCTACATTTACTATCTAGAATGAATGCATGACCTAGAAAGGGACGGCATTGGGTACATGGACGCCATGGAGTGCCTCTCCCTTAGGTGTCTTAAATGAATACCGGTTATTTTAGGCTTGTTATCCTAAGATTGTTGCTTTTTCTTGTGAAGCCCTAAATCCCACAATTATATTTTTGGTCTAATCTGTTATTGTTAATATCATTAATTTTTTTCCCATTTCATAGACCGTAAGGTCATGTAAGGGATTGACTTCAAAAAAATTCTCTGTTCTGTTGTGCAGGTGGTGAAAAGAACATTGGCCTCTCTCCCCCACAACTCCCAATCCCAAAGTCCGTCACCTTATTTCGACCAGTATCTCTTTCATTATGATGAGAAGGTTTGGCTTCTTAACAATCAAATGTTATCTGTCCTTTTACCCTTGAGCGCCTAGCTCATGTTTACTAAAATCCAGACCCTTTTCAATTCATTCCAATCAAACTATCATCTAAAAAGAGATCCACTTAAATTGACTGTATCCATTGGTACCCATTGGTAGTGGAGACAAGTCTAGAGCTAGAGTAAAAAAGACACGTCCTTTGACCATACCATTGAAAAGATTATAATAGTCAAACAAGAAAATCTTTCAATTTGGAGAGGCCATATTTGAGGCGTTGAATCACYCAGGGGTTAATGTCTTGGACTGCTTTTAGTGACTGCCTGGGAAGACCGTCTTTGATGACGTGTACTGTACATTATTGACCATCTTTGTCCCCAATGATGCATTCGGTGGTGTTAGTAATTATTACATTCTTAAAAATTGTATTCAATAGAAGAATCTTGTGATTTTCATGATGCATTTTTTGTGATGTTCACTTATTTTTATATTACGTTTGATGTTATACCTAACATCTTGATGTTATACCTAACATCTTGATGTTAAAACTAACATCTTGGTGTTACATTTGATGTTATTGTTAACACAACAAAATGCGTAAAATAACAACATTGGTTTCTTATAGTGATTCAAATGTTGACCTGAGTATGTTGTGGGGGTTGTGGGGGTTGCAGTTAATATCAGCTACTGATAGACACAAACCTTGTATGGAGCATCCTATCAAATTTATATCTAGGCGGCGGCCCAACACTCTCAAGTTCAAAATCAATCTTGGTATGCTGCAGTCCTTGTTTGTTCTTATTATGGTTTGTTCTTATTGAAGGACGTTCACACCGGCTCTTTTGAAAAAGCGCTTACTTTGACATAAGCCCATATAAGGTTTKACATAACTATTAAATTACTACACGGAGTGTCTTCAATTTTTTTGGTGGGTGGTTGGAATAGAAGGGTGAGATATGGAAGTGGTTTGAACTCTTACATATATTTTGAGAGGTCTTAAGGTAGCAGCACCCATAACCTTCTTTGTACCCATAATCGTCTTTAAAATCTTGGAAAATCTTTGGAATTGAGTAGATGTGATTACAAGGATGTACTACATCTAAATATCAAACCATGGTGTCGGTGTCGATATTAGGTGCATTTACAGTTGGCTCATTAAAAATTCACAACTTATACTCATTAAAAATTCACAACTTATACTCTCACTATCCAAATAATGCATTCTAAAGTACACAAGAAATATTTTTCTCTTAGCTAATAAGGTCCAATAGGTCCAATAATTTGTTGAATGTCTATTAATAAAAATCATGTTCAAAACCCTTAAATTCACAGTAATGGGTGTTGCTACCTTAAACTCATTTACTCCCTCAGTCCCACTAAAAGTTTCTTAATCAAGCTGATTTCTGATTTACTGTTTTTGGAGGAAGAATTTGGGAAGCTTTTAGTGGGACTGAGGGAGTACATAGTTAGTACTCGGTGTAAACGTCCCATCAGTAGCTTGTGAAAGGAATATAATATGTTCCAGCTGCAGTTTTCTTCAAATCAACAGCGAGTGAATCATTTCATTTTATTTCATTGTTATTGGGAATATGTTTTTTACAAATTTTTTGGGTTCTAATGAATCGTTTTGGGGGAAATGTTGGCAGGTACCGAACTGGGTTCAAACGATGGTCCTATCAAACGTGTAGCATCATTTTACTTCCACCCCATATACCCATTTGCCATCTCAGTGCAGCAGTCATTCATGCAAACTACCATTGTAAACTTTCACTTTAGGAAATGAATTTTTTTTTGAAAATGAGATTCTTGATTTGCAAAGAGCTCTAAGGAAATGTTCTTGACATCAATCCCTTTTTTCAGGATTTGTAAATCCAAGTGTCCTAAGGTAGGAGGTCCTATAATGAAGCATCTATGAGCTGGGACTGAATTTGGGGAGGTGAAACACCTTGAAATATTTTTCAGTAAATTTTCCTTGGAAGACAAGTGGAATTGACATCTTACCCAAGTCGTTTCATATTTTTTGGAGCTTTGTGGAATTAGTTATAAAAATTTGAAGTTGAAGTGGCATTGGGCCCTAAAATGGTGCACCTCTTAAAATGCACATAGCCTGCTCACTTTTAGAACCTCCTACCTTAGTATGAATCTTTTTCAAATCCTCATGATTTTTTTCACTTGGTCRTGATACAATCTTTTCCAAAACCTCATTTGATTAGACAGGATTACTAAGATTCTTATGAAGTTTCCAACAAATTAGTGTATCCATTTATGTACACTAAATAGTGAAATTAGGTTGGAACACGGAGAGCATATCGAGGGTATATAGAGCATACGCAGGGTGCTCCTTGGATGCAAAACGGGGGCTCATTGTATTTACTTATTGACATCTCTCTTTGAGGATTACGGTGTCGTGTGCGATGGTCATGCAAAGAATCATGGAAGTGTCCACCTTCCGAAGACTCTTTAATGTGATCTGAGTCTCCACTCAACCCGTTTGGCCGGTACTTTGCTATCTGCATATTTTTAGTGATATACATCACAAAATCATTACGCATTAACATATTCATTTGATTCACGATTACATGTTGCTAATAACTTACTAAAATTCATTTTCTTATATGAAATGATAGAAAATCACTATGTGGCAAATTATAAATGGTTATACCTTATCTTTYATGTGCTARTGACGGACGGTAAAACGATTGAGTACCTTGTATTTGAGAAGCTTGAGAATCCTCTCAATCATCTGTGGCTCACAGCTGGCCACTGCCTCAATATCCTCTTTGGTCAGTGAGAAATGGAGACGCCTGAAGACCTTGTCTGTACACATTACAAAGCTCACATCACTTAGATTCATGAGTGTCTAATTGCAAGTGTTAAGTTAATAATTTTTGTATGTCTCTTTCCATAAAATCTTCAGTACAGTCTTCAGTATTTAACAAACTCAGAACACCAATATTCTTATAACCACAATCATACTATCTAGACAMTAGATGTTTATTCTTTACAATTGCAGGTCCTAAGATGATTCTATTGCATTAACGCAAYTCTCAATTCCATAAGAACCTTTTGCATTTTTGAACCATTGCTTAGTCTCTTCCCTGAGACATAAGAATTGTTCAGTGTCCTAGTTATCAATGSTCTGTACAATTGCCTTGAGCCTTTACAAATTTTCAGTGGATTACTTGCGCACAGAATAAACCAGGGGAAGACAAACAGTCCTCTCACTACACTCTCACATGTGTTCACAACTTGATACGSGGAAGYTATCCATTCAGAAACAACATGTCAACTGTTCAGTTAAGGAAATGTGCAGGTAGACGTGTCGTCAGAGAGGGTTGAGAATACATGACAGCAGATGAATTGTACAATTGGGCAGAAAAGATGGCAAGAAAGCATACGTACTGTTGAGAGTGCTCCAGTTGTAGATCTTCTGGGCAAGACCATTGGCAGCGCTGTAATTATGAACATCCACCAATCGTGGACAATAGTGCGCCACAACCTCTGCTGCAAGAACTGCCAAATMCTCCAAGACATCACAATATTATGTACTTGTCCATAAAAATATTAAGAGTGGCCCTGAGAAACCTTAAATATCAATGATGTCCATTCTCTCATTCTTTAAATGAAGATACAACAGGGAGGTTGAGGGATGTAAAAAGAGAATACAATGTAGGCACAAATGCACATAGTTGCAAATGAATGGCTGTCGAACGGATCAACACTTCGAAGGTGGATCACCTAAACATTTGTAAGTAAAAAAAGGTGCAAAACTTCAATGGCTAAAAATTGTTATAAACAATGATTTAGCAGTGTARTTATTTTAYTTCAGAACCAAGTCATATCATGACTTTACCAATCGGTGAAGGTAATTCTACCTGCATCGCTGAAGTCTCGTGATATATTGCGTTTCGGTCTTGAAAGTGGAATTCCATCAATCTGCCATAACACAATCACAGATTTAACCAAAGCCATCAATGAAGACAACCAGATGCACACCAATCYTATTCAGTTATCTTTCAAAAATCCTGTTCTATCTATCTTCATTGTGGCAAAAGCTTGTTGCATTCTGATGCTTCCTCCAACAGGTTTCTGTCATGGACTCACCTAAYCTTGTGTATTCACTACAACATGGCTATCGTCCTTGTAATGCCATTGAAGAATAATAAGCTGAAAACTACACATGTATCTCTCAAAGTCTTGTCTTGGTTTCAAAACTCCACTCACTTAACATCTTCACAAGTTATCAGAACTGATGGTGTTTACAAGATGAAAAAGTTCACAAACAAGAGTGGAGAACTGACAAGCTTTTGCAATAAGAAGAACAACACTGGTCCTAGGACTAGCGTGAATGAAGAGTAGTTCTACTAACTACACCACATGGACACAAATAGCAAGTGCTACCTTTGGTGCCTCTGAGAGGCGATGAGGACAAGCTTTGCAATAACAGTGAATAGACCATACAGAAATAAAATGTATGCAGTCTCCCACCCCGTTGCCCTGCCCCTGAAGCCTCAGCCTAATAATAAACTACACTAACTAAAGCTCGTTTCAAAGGAGATTAATACCCTAACTGAAACAACTAGAATTTTTTTGACCATATTGAACTTTCAACCAATTCTTTATTGAAACGAAGGAATTGCAATCGTGTGCTAAGATTAAGGAGAAGTAGAAACTCCCTAGATTTAGAATAGCCGTAAAAATTAGGGCAAGAGATTGSGCTAAAATTTGCCRGTTTCACAAGACRTAACGTTATCAACMCCATCACCAASAGYGAAGCTGAGACAAGCGTAGCTTGTTTGCCTTCATTTGCTAAAGCTTAAAAGTTCAACAACTGCAGAATGTTTTGAAGAATATTTTGCARTTAGACATYTWYTGAGARGAACACCTCCCTTGCTTAATAATATGATGACGMAAAGTTTATTTYAGTACTGAATTCGTTTTGAGTATGTCRCAAAGAAACTTTCTAYTATMTAAATTTGGTMCTATTTTCGACRAACACGTGCAACGCTCTTCACTGAAACTATCGATAATTTTTTTGGCTCGTTTAGGTCACGCTTGTTACAGTCAAATAGGTCATTCTCAAACCATAACCTAATTCCATTAGGAAATTATTACTACGTAACTGTTTCTACAACCACGCAACTTCTTCAAGGACACAACAAACTTTCCAAATCCCTCAATGGAAATGGCAAGCGATAAAAGCGTGACAACAACAATTCCGAGATCGACGTCGCCATAGAAACCATGGAATGCATAAGAGAAGCAAGCAAAGAAAATGGCGAAGGTCCACACCCAAGTGTACAAAAGAGGGAGCTCGTCTTGCGAAACATCCATGATCGTAGCCGCAACGCCGCAACAACAGCATCACTGGCGTCCTCCAAAAACATCCTGCACTATGCCCATTCCAGGGTTCCGTTCGCCTTCGCCAAAACCTAAAGTATCGTAATCTCCCAACCACGCAATCGCATGCTTCAATTCTTCCAACTACATGATGTTTGATACTTTCACAACGGGCTACAAAAACATCACGTCGGCATTACAGAAAGTTCTCCATCTTCGACAACCGATTCCAGACAGGAAACCCTGGGCACCCCTGTCGCCGCCATAACTTACATGAGATCCAAAGACCGTTACAAAATGAACAATGGGCAAATTCACAATGTTGGGGTCAGGAATTGCATCGAATTTTTCAGCAAATTCTGGGATTGGGAAGGAACATTGG